>JAPPVO010007258.1:0-20129 GCA_030407325.1 Camellia japonica
TTGTTATGGTTCGCACCCTCAGGTGGCAATTCTTTGTCGGAGAAAGTCAACATCAGGGTAGCCCCTCCCGGAAAAACTAAGCCCACCAGCTGTTCGGGCGTGGTGTCTATTGAGAGCTTGGCCTTGTCCATGGCCATAAGACAGCTTGTCGATGCACTCGCGATGCCATAAGCAGTCCCAGATGGAGATGTCTGCCTGTATCTTTTTCAACTGCTTCAGTACAGCCTCTTCTTCGAGTTGCTTCTCTTTCTGTTTCTCCGCCTCCTTATCTTTTCCAGATGCCTCTGGCTGATCTAGATGTGGGGGCTTGAAATACCGCCCGCTTCTAGTCATATGATCGACTTCGCCGATGTACCAGGTATCATCTGGCTGGTTGCTCCCCCAATCCTCATCCGTGTGGGCAAGACATAGATCATCGTCTTCCCACCACATTCCGTCGGCAGCCAACAGACACCTGTCCGGCTCCGGTACAATTGTACTCGCAGTACTTTCCGTCCACATGCTCGCAGCATTCTCTATCCTCGTGCACACAACACTTTCAGTCCCCTCAGGGGCTTTAGCTTTCTTGATTCTCTCAGAATCCCCAAACCTTTCTTGTTCCAACTGCGTCAGTACAGCTGGCTGTTCAACACTTCCCGCATTCACAATGCCCAAGTCCTGAGCGAAATTCTTAGCACCGGCGCTCTCCGGCGATAAATTTTGATTTCCGGCCCGGCTCCAACTGATGTTCTGCCCCTGCTGGGCCCCGTTCCAATTGAGTTTCGTCGACAACGTCTGGTAGGTCATCAAGCCACCCGGTGTACACCTCCTGCAAAATCTGACCAGTTGACTACCATGCCCTCTGGATCTTGTTCATTGAAAAATTGGAGGTTAGCAAAGTCCCCTTCCACAGCTGCCAGTCATCTATCCTCTAACCAGATTCATCCTCCCCTGTATCACACAAAGCTCTGCCTCTGCCGGCAATTCCACATTTGGCCCAACCTGGCCTACTGATAGAATGTAGTCACTCGGACTGTATACCCCCTCAGCAAAACTCCCAGATTCCTCAGATTCTGGCTCAACAATCCCATTCTCCCCTGAAATCTCCCCTGTTCTGTCTTCGACAGTCACCACCATGGTTCGGGTTGGGTTCTGGAGATGTCCAACATGCACAAGTCAGTGCAGTCAGAAGGAGCACCTCCGGCTTGTAGGTGGGATGGGTGATATAGATGCTAGGATCGTAAGACACGACCCCAGTCTGGATAAAGTTGATACGTTTGGGGGGTGGAGCTTGGTTGTGCGGTGGGAGAGGGTTTGTTGTGACATTGGGTTTTTCTGGAGGCACAATCACCTGCTTGTCAACGAGATCTTGAATCTCATGACGCAATCTAAAACATTGGTCAGTGTCGTGACCATGTTGTTGGTGATATGCGCAGTATTTTGTTGGGTTATGAGAGGGAGGGAGTGGATTTGGCAATGGCCTCGACTCCAGGGGCTTTAAGTGCCCTTTCCTGATTAATACCCCCAGAGCCTTGGACAGGGGCATATATAAAGGCGTGAAGGTTCTTTGGCCTCTGGGTTGGTATTTGGTGGTTTGTGTGTTGCTTTCGGACGCGCCGGAGAAAGGTGTAGCTGCCATGGGTCTTGGAGGGGGGATGGTGGTGACCATGCTCACCTTGAAGCTCTAGCATTTGCGGCATTGCTGGTGCCTGTATTGTTGTTGCGGTTGAAGGTTCTTCTGGGTTGCTCTCTGTCTTGGTCAATCAGACCTTGCTTCATAGCATCCTCAATTTGTACCCCCATCTCGTGCAAATCTGAAAAGGTAGGGAAGGGGAGCACGATCATTTTTTGCATCAGTTTGGGCTGGAGATTGCGCACAATCATCCAGATTTGATCTTTATCAGTAGGCCTTAGGGTCATCATTGAGGCCTTGGCCCTCCACCGGGCTACAAAATCCAAAAAGCTCTCCTTAGGCTCCTGCCTTGTTGTCTCAAGATCACGGGTTGTAATCTCGATTTGAGTGTTATAGGAGTACTGTGCAATGAAAGCCTCGGCCATCTCATCCCAGTTCCGCTTAACATCGTCTTCTAATTTTGCGTACCAGATAGCGGCCACACCTGACAAGGTCTGGCCGAATAGTGAAAGCGTCTGCGGTCTGGTGAGGCCCATCGGCCGTAGTATATCTGAGAACAACCAGAGATGCACCATGGGATCCCCGGATCCGTCAAAGCGGTCGATTTATGGCATTTTGAACCTATCTGGCAGCGTCACGGCCACGTCAGTGTACCCATCCTCAATGTCTGGGATGGACTTTACCCCCTGGGATTTCTTGAACAACTTCTCAAGCTTGCTCAACTTTAACGTTGTATGGTCCACCTCGAACTCAAAGGGAGAGTCTGGTTGATTGACAGGCGTAGGTGCCTTAGATAGTTGAGGTAGAATCGGGGGCGGAGCCGGCCCTGTCGGGATATCCGTATCTCCCTGGACATTCGGTGCCTCCCCGGGCGCTGGAACTCCTGGTGGGGGAGGAGCTTGGTGTGAAGCAGATGCCCCGGCTTGTTGTTGCAGCCTGGCAATTAACTCTGCCTGCTGGACCATGATCTCGGCCTGTTGTTTGGCAAACTCATTTCGGCGAACAGCGTCCTGCTGCATGGCTCTCATGGTCTCTTGCATCTGACGCATCATTTCCTCAACTCCTGTCATTCCTGCACACTACCCTGATCTATCTGAACTACCGGTAGGTCTATCTCTATGGCAACAATTGAGACCTCAGTCCGACTGTCCACTGATGGGGTAAACCACTGCTTGGCAACCTCTGCTCGGATACACTGCGTCTTCTCGACCTCCGTCTGATAACCGGGGGTAGGAATGATACACTAGTTGTCCGTCGACTAGATCTCAGATCGATTGAGTCGACGACCTCTAGTCCAGAGTGCTTGGGGAATATCTGCTTGGTCTGAAGCAATTGTGCTAAACTACCTAGTAAAAAGATAAATAAAGCAATAATAAGGAAACACACAACCAAATAAACAGACAGCATAACGGCATAAATAAACACAACACACAGTCGGGTATAATCAACACGCAGTTGATAAGTTGAAATACACTATTCTCAGACACTGATCATTGTTCCCAATTTACTGCCCCCAAAACTGAATCTGATACCCGCAGATAACTGATTCAGAAAATACTGAACTGGTGCCCACAGGCCTGATACCCAAACTTGTAAACTGATACATGCATTCCTGTAGAGACGCACTCTAAAAGCACATAGCAAACAAGTGAGAGCCAAAACACCCCTATGTTGAGGTAAGGTTTCCCTGTCCTATTTTGTCAGGAGCTAGGGTTTCACTACGCACGCAGCGGTTTCAAACAACCTATAATCGGGTAAGCAACCTGTCCTAGCTTGGAATGGTCACTATGGATTCCGAATATGCACTAGGTCGAATGGTCAAAAAGGGTGCCCTGGTAAAAACCGAGGTTTGTGTTCTCGTCGTGGCAGAGCCCGCAACCGGTCAGTCTTATGGCACGCTTCACAAAGCGACCCTCCGGCAAACCGTTCAGGAATAGCATACGGCAAACACGGTGTCCTAGGCGCACCAATGCAAATGCAATGCAAAGAAACACATAAGTGTAGTCAAAACCAGATATCACGAGTTCGAGTCAAGTTCTCTAAACTCCCCAGCAGAGTCGCCAGAAACTGTAGACGTCCCCGAACAGCCCGAGAGGGAATCCCGTTTTGTTCATTGGGCTCACTACAGTTCAGGACTCAATGTCACGGTCCTGTATCTAATCTCGCAGAGTGCAATGCAAGACCGATGAATCATCAAAGAGTCCAAATCCGGCAAATCGTTTTTGAAAATAGATTTTTTTGAAAGAAGTGCCAAACATGGACTGCTTTGCCAGATACAGAGTCACCACCTAAATATTTTATTTTGGGGAATTTAGGAAACCCTGACTCGTTTGCCTAAGGCCACGTGTCCGTCATCACCAAAGTTGCCTCAGCTTGGGAACTTGGGTACGATTGGGGAAGGTCACTTCGTGAGCACCCCCGCTCGCCCGATCAAAGATCGGCCTCTACTAACCATGATATCGAATTTTGAAAACATTATGTGCTCTTATTCCGGTTTATTAGCCTAGAATTACTATGTGATGCACGCAGCATACAAGTATAGACTGGATCGCCTGAGTTTGAACAAAGCATTTCATGTTTGTTTTTGAAAGCGGTTTGCTACTCGCAAGTAGGCTAAAATGTGGATTTGCAGCCCTCAGGTGGGCTTTAGAAAACACGATGATTTGCCACTCTCATGTGGGCTTAAAACTCACAATCAATGTATTATTCCAATTTAGATAATCCAACCTTCACCCACAGGCATTCAGGCAGTTATATCACATAAGCAGTTATCCTCATGGTAAGCATGCTATCATGGCAGTCATTCACACACATGCAAGGATGCTAAAGCATAAACACTTACCGAGTACTCCGAGCCAAAACAGAAACTAGTTAGTAATCAATGCATGATCCTAGTTCATGTTAAGATGGCTAATGCAACACATGCAAAATGCAACTAAGATAGGCTCGGCTATTCTAAACATGGCATATGAAATGCAACAGATAACATGTATTCAACTCAGAATTGAAATACAATGCAGTTAGTATGATGCGCCGAGCCCGGTGCATGCAAGACAGAATGAATGCAAACATGCGAGCATAAGTATGGTAATTGAAACGTGCCCTAAACTAACCATCATAAGCTGGTAAATAAAAGGGAGAAAGACGTGGGGTTGGAAGACATACATCGCACACACGCACACTTATTACAAGATTGCCCTCCTCGGAGGGTCCGAATGAATATTACATAACCAAAATAAATAACGAATTATTACACAATACTAATTACTTGACAAATGAACTAAGTAAGCAAAGTAAACTAGTATGCTATGCTACGTGCAGTGGACTGCCTCAGCTCTGCTCGGAATGATGAATGCATGCATGCTCAAGTTGCTTTGTCAGGAAATTCCATCGCGATGCCTCGTCTCGCCATTGTTTGCAATTGATTTCCGAAAGTTGCACAAGGCTCCAGAAGGCTGAAACTCCACCCTGGGAAGATTGCCGACCAGCTATTGGCTTGGGAAACACGTGCCGACCACCCTTTGTGGTGGATACCAAAAAAGGGTGGTCGGCCTGCCAGAAAACCTGGTCGGCCGACCACTTTCTGCCCCTGGATCCTGGTTTTCTGCAATACAAAGCAAGAGAGAGACATGGCAAGGTATTTTCAACAAATGTGTGCACGACCACACTCCCCGTCCTTGCATAAGCTCTAGGGAGCGTAGTCCTCGATCCTCAGGCCACTAATCATGCATCTCGATGCATGATGGCCAAGGGATCGAATTGCACGACTTGATATGGAATGAATGCACGAATGAACACGACAAGGCCTAGACTCCATCATGTGTAATCCGGAGTGTCGGCAGCTGGGAATTGAGACACATTTCGTCACTTTGAGTATGAAACGTGCCTCGTTTCTCGTGTTTGGGCTAACTCCTACCCCAAACACAATGCAACAAGTAGGATGGCATGCACCAATGCAAATCTATCATGCAACCCTAATGCGATGCAACTAAGTGATGCAAATGCGACTAACATGCACAATGCTATGAACTATATGACTTGCACAACGCTCATGAATTATGGCATACTCAATGTGACTAACAACCTAGCATACACAATGCGAGGAATGACATGGCATACACAATGCTAACAACATAACATGCACAACACATTGCGCTAACATGCAACCTAGCATATGCAATGCTATGGACTAAAATGGCATACACAATGCAAGATGGACTTACACCAATATGAGTGGACCTCAGCCACACTCACATCAGTGGCCAATGGTGGAAATGAGACAACCGAAACACATGCAAACATGCATGGATGCAAAGGACCGATCCTAAGGCACAACATGCAACTCTAACTAAGCATGGCAAAGGATGAAACATGGCATAGAATGGGACATGATACAGCTCTGAAAATGGCATAAAAGATGGTCCCGAAACATGCAAATATGTCACACAATGCATGCTAGGTGGCTCGGGTACCGAATCTAGTGAAGTGCGTTACACTATAAATACCCAAAGCGATGCACAAATGGAAAAACCAACCCCAAACAGACCCTAGGCAGGTCTGGAACAATGGGAAAATGGCCTAAAATGGTGGCTCAACATGCAAGGAAATGGAGCTCACTCAAAGGTCCGAAAACAAGGCATTCATGGACAACTCTCAAGCACACTTAAGGAGTAGAAAACATGGCAATATTGCATTCATACAAGCTCTGAAATATGATGTATAATGGACCCAAAACATGAACACACTTCAGTATATGCATGGAATGAGCCTCAAAACTCAAAGTTAAGCGTGGGTATTGAACTACAAGCATGCAAAACAAACATCATTCGACCATGAGAGCCAAAAATAGAGCTAAGGCAGTCTATTGTATGCACAAAATCAGTTTAAGGCATGGCCAAAAAGTGCTAAAATCAAGGGTCAACAAAGCATGCGAAGTAAGCTAGTGAACCATGATTTACACTATACATATATGAAGCACATGAGGGCTTACCAAACCAACAAAAAATAGAAGTATGCCATGTCAAAATATGCCCAAATAACTACTGAAACTCAGTCAATGCATGCAAGAATGATAGACTCCTTTGATGGGCTAATAAGAGGGTTATTCTACACATATATGATGGACATACAAAATGGCAAAACCACCTCTGGAAAAAGGTTATGAGAGCCCTAAAACCCACCAAAAAGGCCCTGAAATTAGTTTAGGAAGCATGCAAGTGAAAGCCCCTTTGAAAGGCCTTGAATAGGATTGTTCTACACATGCATAATAGACATTCAAAATGGCCAAAAGGGCTCTGGACAGAGCTTATGCAGACCTTAAAACTCACCAAATAGGGCCTGAAACATGACTTCAAAACATGCAAATAGGGGGGCCTTTGGAAGGCCAACAAAGCTAGTAAACAGAACAAGGGGTGAGAGGGTCACCCCGCTCTGATTTTAGGGCTCAAAAACACATATTGGCCACTGAAAATCCACTGGATTTCAGTGGCCAAAAGGCCAAACCAAGGCCAATACAAATGCTCTAATGCATAGCCCTAAACATGTGGAAATGAAGCATGCAAGGGGGAATGTGACCCCAAACAGAAAAATGACCTTGAACAAACTTGTTTATAAGCTCAAAAGAAAACTTTTTTCAGTTTATGTCAAAACCCAAAAATGCTTGCAAATAGGGCTAAGATATGAAGCAAAATAATGCAAGAAAAAGGGAAATAGAGGCTTACCCTTGTAGAGCCGACCCTCAGCAACTTCTGGACCAAGGTAATGAGCCTTCAACCTCTGCAAATCAGTTCCAAGGTGCTTGGATGGATGGTGGAGGTGTTGTGCTAGGAGGTGTAGTGTAAATGGTGCAAGAACAAGGGGGTTTCGGAGCTTGGAATGGAGAGATATAGGGAAGGGTGTATATATGCCTTAACCAAAGTCTTCAACCCTTGCAATGGAAGATCAGCCCCTCCTTTATAGAGGAGAGGCTCTAAAGCTTCTTTAAGAAGCTTAAAGCCAACTTTGAAGATCCTCCATACACGTGTATGAAGGATTGTCCAAATGCCTCCCAGCTGGCACAGCTGGATTGCATTCAGAGAGAGCAAAAAGCAGAAGGCTGGCCGACCAATTCAAGTGGTCAGCTGACCACTTGCCCTGGTCGGCAAACCAGGGTTCAAAAGGTTCAATGTGAAATGCTGGTCGGCCATACCAGAAAGGTGGCCTCCCAGATGAGTACAAAACAGTGGTGGTATGGGAGACCAGAAAATGTGACCCAAGAGAGAGGAAAACCAGCTTTCTAGCAAGGTTCAAAAGGGTCAGGAAGAAAAGCTGGTCGGCCTACCCATA
The DNA here is from genome assembly GCA_030407325.1 of Camellia japonica. Classification (NCBI taxonomy): domain Eukaryota; kingdom Viridiplantae; phylum Streptophyta; class Magnoliopsida; order Ericales; family Theaceae; genus Camellia; species Camellia japonica. Next base: position 7,937 of record JAPPVO010007258.1, read on the forward strand.
TTGGTAGCCTCCCAGATGAATGCAACACAATGGTGGTATGGGAGACCCGAAATTGTGGCTCAAAAGTGAGGGAGAACACCTACCTGCCAAGAAAACCAGGCGGTGAAGAGAAAGGTGGTCTCCAAGAAGAATTGCTGGTCTCCCACCCCCGTACCACCTTCCTAACAATGAAACCAGGGTCCACACCAAAAATGAGCCAAGACGGATGCAAAACGAGGGTTTGGGGGCCAAAACGCGCAGCTGGGGTCCCCGAAAACTGACTATTAAGCACCGGAGGTGGCGTACGACCACGAAGGTGCTCTCCCGCACCACAGTGTCCCTCTAAGGAGAGGAAACAAGGTGTGTGCCAAAAATCGGAGCAAACGGAGGTAGTTAAGTGATCCCGAACCGAGGCACACGGCCGACGGCTCCGAAAACCGGAAACTGGTCTCCAAACGAAAAAATGGCCTACGACCACGAAACGTAGCCTACAGCCACTGAGAAATGGTCTACGAGACCTCTCCCTCCCTTCGGGAAGAGAAAAAAGAGAAAACAGGACCTGGTTCGCAAACCGAGGCAAAACGCAAAAGAGTCCCGAAGTCCGGAGGCAAGGCTCGCAGCCGAGACTCTGAAACCTCAGAACGAGCACAATATGCATCATCACCGAGCACTCAATCGGTGACGTCTGAGTCTTAAGGTCGGTCAAAAATGGAGTGTCTACATAACCCCATCCCCTATTGTAGATCTAAATCAGAGAAGAGAGATAAACCCATTCAGCACTATGTTATTGAACTAAAAGGATTTGTTTAACACTATCTTTCTGAACATTCAAGATTCGTTCAACACTGTGTTGCCGAACATTTAGGATTTGTTTAGCACTATGTTGCCGAATCTACTCCGTCATTGTGGCCTCCCTATCCATTGTTAGAGAGAATGAGCGAGAGAGAGAGAGAGAGAGAGAGAGATGAAAATAAGGTTTTCAAAAGAAGATGAAGAAGAAAAGAGAGAAGAGGGAGAAAGAATGCAAGAAATCACTCGCCATAGTCTATGATAGAGGTTTTAATGGTGGTGTAGACGTGCCCAAACGTCCCGGGCTCCGCGCGCGAAATTGGCGCGACAATCCGGTTTCTTCATTAGCATACTACAGTTCGGACTCAAATGTCACAGTTCTGAATCTAATCCCGCAAAGTGCAATGCGAGACCGATAAATCACCAAAGAGTCCAAATCTGGCAAATCGTTTTGGAAAACTGATTTTTGTAAAGAAGTGCCAAACATGGACTGCTTTTCCAGATACAGAGTCGCCACCTAAATATTTTATTTTGGGGAAATTTAGGAAACCCTTACTCGTGCCTAAGGCCAGGTGTCTGTCATCACCAAAGTTGCCTCGGCTCGGGAACTTGGGTACGAGAGGGGAAGGTCATGCAATGAGCACCCCCGCTCACCCGATCAAAGATCGGCCTTTACTAACATGATATGTTGTTTTTGAAAACACATGTGTTCTTATTCTGGTTTATTAATCTAGCTTACTACGTGATGCGCATAGCATACAAGTATAGACTAGATCGCCTAAGTTAGAACAAAACATCTCATGTTTGTTTGTTTGAAAATGGTTTGAAGGTGCTACTCGCAAGTAGGCTAAGACGTGGATTTGCCACCCTCAAGTGGGCTTAAGAAAACATTATTTTGCCATCCTCAAGTGGGCTTAAAACTTGCATTTTGATGAATTGTTCCAATTCAAGTAATCTAACCTTCACCTACAGGCATTCAGACAGTTAAACACTTAAGCAGTTAGCCTCATGGCAAGCATGCTATCATGGCAACACTGACACGCATGCAGGATGCTAAAGTATAAACACTTACCTAGTAATCCGAGCCAAAACAAAGAACTAGTTAGTAATCATGCATGATCCTAGTTTATGTTAAGATGGCTAATGCAACACATGCAAAATGCAACTAGAAACATAAGATGTCATGTGAGATGCAACTTGATAATCATGTATTCAAACACAATGTAGTTAGTATGATGCACCGAGCCCGGTGCATGCAAGACGAATGAATGGATGCAAACATGCTATCATAAGGATGCTAATCAAAACATGACCTAAAACTAACCATCGTAAGCGGTTAAGTAAAAGGGAGAAAGACGTGGGGTTGGAAGACATTCACACACGCACGCACACTTATTACAAAATTCGCCCTCTCGACGGAGGGTTCGAATGAATAATACAAATCAACTAATTAATTAACTACCCTAGCTAATTAATTATTACAAAACTCTTAACTAATTAAGCAAATTAATTAAGTTACAAAACAGACGAAGTACGAAACTAAAGAGGCTGCCACAGCTCCGTCTCGGAATGATTGAATGATGTATGCTCGATCGCCTCGCTCAGAAACCCGTTGCCATGCCTTATGTTGCCTCTGTTTGCACTATTTTACACCTCTGAAAACTGCACAAATCTCCAACTCACTTCTGATTCACCCTATGGGCATGCTGAAAGGTCATCGACCAAGAGATATGGCCATCGGCTAGAGAACAATGGCCATCGACCAATTTTTATGCTATTGGCCAAAAATTGTTAGCCGATCAGCACTCTAGATAGCTGATCGGCCATCTCTTCCTACAAATTGATCATTTTGCTGCAGCAGAGGACAAACAAGGGCGTGGCAATACATTTGAAAGAAAATGTGGTGCACCTGCACCCCTTATCATGTTTGAGACTCAAAGGAGTGTAGTGTTCGACCCTCGAACCATCAATCACGTGTTTCGATGCATGATGGCCAAAGAGGCCGAATTGCACAAATCAATATAGAATGAATGCACAAAAACACATGAATGCCTCACACTCTATCATGTTGGATCAAGAGTGTCGGCCACCGAGGATTGAGGCATATTTCGTCACTTCAAGTACGAAATGTCCCTCGGTCCTCGTGTTTGGTTTAATATCCCAAACCAAACACAATGCAATGCATGCAACAATGGAAAAGCTATGCAATGGAACATAAGCATGCCAAATGCAATATGACTCAAACATGCACATAAGGCTAAGGTGACAAGCATGCCAAATGCAATGCAACCTAAACAAGCATGTGACAAAATGCAAACTAGCAAACATGCAAAATGCAACCTAAACATACAAACATGCATGAAATGCAAAGATGGACAAGCATGCAAATGTCATGCAACTCAAGTATGCAAGCATGATGTGAAGTAGCAACTTGGAGCCACATGGTAAATGGACTTAAACTAAAGATAGACAGACCTCAGTCATGCCCAAAATCAGTGGCCAAAATGCTAAGAAAATGATGGAATGAAATGCAAAACAAGCATGCATGCCAATTGGCCTATCACTTAAGCATAAGGACATAATTCTCAATCATGGGCCAGGAGTGATAAACATGATAATGTGGCAATAAGGTAAGCTCTGAAATCATGCAAAGAGTGGTGCCAAACTACTCAGACAAGTCAAGCATAGCATGCAAGAAAGCTCAAGGCTTAAGGCTAGCCAAGGAGCTTGTACCAAGGCTATACAAAGTAAGCCCCAAAGGACCAAGGGCAATCAAAACAGTCCCAAGGCAGGTCAAGATGAGGCCAAAAACAAAGCTTGAACTTAGCCCACACAAGTTAGAACAAGGGTCCAAAAGCATGGAGCATGCAAGGCTAACAAAGAGGTGTTACACTACACCTATTACAACCAAACATGGCATGTCTTAACCAATAAAAAACAGAGTTGTGGCATGTCAAAATAAGCTCAAAAACCCACTTAGATGGCATCCCAAATGCCTAAGTATGGTGGCATACACAATGATGCACTCTTGAGGCATAAAACACCAAACCTTCAAAGCATGGAAAAGGTGACAAATGCAAGTATATGGCTACACCACATGGACTGAAATCACATATGAAATGATACCAAATCATGAAAATGGTCTAAGCAATGCATGTTAATGACTTGGACACTCAAAGCTAACAAGCTAGATTAAACCATGGCTATACAAAACAGTGCAAGCATGACCAAGACAACACAAATCAGAGCTTAAGCATGGTAAAACAAGACTCAAAGCTTCATGGAGTTGAGCCAATACATGCAAGAATGATAGTCTAAATGCATGATGCATGTTAAGGCAAATGAGAGGATTACACTACAAGTGCATGATGCATGTAAGAGGCTATCAAACCAACTTTGGACCGAGGTATAACATGGCAAAATAACATCAAATACTTGCTGAAATGAAACCAAAACATGCTAAGCAAACATGCTACCAATAAGAGCCATTTACACTAGCAAACAAGACACAAGGAGAGGGGGGTGTCCCTCTCCTATTCAAGACTCCAAAACCACTTCTCCACCACTGAAAATTCTCTGGATTTTAATGGTGAGAAGGTCAAAACAAGATGGTTCCAAAGCTCAAAAGGAAAGGCACAAAACAAGGCCAAACAAGGCCTAAGAGGGGGTAGACTACCCCCAACCAAAAAGTGACCTCAAACAAACTTCACAAGCATGAAAAATTAGAAATTTTTGTAGTTTAGAGTTAAGCTTAAAACAATATGCAAATAGGTATAAAAGCTTAATCAAGAATGGGGGATTAAAAGGTAGTTTACTCACCCTTGAAGAACACCTTCAAGAACACCACTCCAGCAACTTTTCTGAGTTCAAACCAACCCAAGAATACCAAAACCAACTCCCTAGTACCTCAGCAACAAAAGGATGGTGTATTGCTAGGTGTTTATGTGCAATAGTATGAAGATTCTACACTTTTGAGCACAAACAAAGGCTAAACAAGAGAGAGAGGTCAAATATAGAGAGAGAGAGAGATATAGAACTTCTATATGCAATTTTCAGAACCTCTGGAAAGGGAGGGGAGGCTCTCTTCTTATAAAATTTCAATTCTCAAGCTTGTTGAACAAGCTTGAGTCTTGAAACAAATCCCTCCATACACGTATATGGAGGATGAGAATGGTGCATACCAGTTGTCACAGCTGGCACAAAATATCTGCAAAAAGTAGATGGAAAGGTCTTGGCTCAAAAATATGGCCGATCGACCAAAAAGAGTGCCGATCGGCCACCACTTTTGGCTGATGGCAAGAAAACAAGGCCGATGGCATCATGCCTTAGCCGATGGGTTGAGGGGATGGCCAACAAGCCACCCTCTTCCCTCAGAAGCAAAACCACAAGTCCTTGGTCCACAACCAAGCACAAAATAGACAAGTTGAGAGATCCTAAGGCAATGCGCGCAGCCGAGACCTTCGGGAACTCAAAACGAACACGAGCATGGATGATCACCGAGTGTTCAAACGATGATGTCCATGTCTTGAGGACGGTCAAAAATGGGGTGTCTATAGTTATCCTCTTTGACAGAACTCGAAAGTCATAAGATGACGGAAGTGAATGTCAAAGCCCAGAGACGACCCATTTTCGATAAGGCCGAAGACGTAGACAAGCATACAAGACAACAAAGATATGCGCCCGCAGGCAGGGGCAAGATGCAAAAGACATGCACGATGCCGAACATAACTTATGATCTTGCAAAGAGAGCTGTAATGAAGCATAACATGCAACAATTTAAGCAAGCGAATAAGAATCAAACTACATTTCATGCAGAAAGGACGTAAGAAAATTATGCAATTCTCACTGTGTCTCACGCGGAGAAGTCTAAAAGCGACTACCGAGGAAACCCAGAGTCTCAAACGCAACATCTCTCAACGTAGCATACGCAAGAGAGGAAAGGAGTAACAATTCTCGGCGTATCACACACAAGAGAAGGGAAAGGGGCAACAATTCTCAGTGTGTCACACGCAAGAGAAGGGAAGCAATTCTCAGCGTATCGCACGCAAGAGAAGGGAAGCAATTCTCAGCGTATCACATCGAGTGCGCCGGGGTGTTTCTAACTGAAACAAAACGAATTCAAAGGACAGGAAAGGTCTCACCTGGAATTCCTCTAAATGAACCGCACCTACAATATCGTGCCTTGCATAAGAAAAAAACTTAACAGGTACAATATAATAACAACACATATCCTAACGTCACCTCAAGATACAAATCCAATATGAAATAAACACGTGCATGCGCAATCCAAGCGAAAAGATGCATAGCAACGCGAGTGAAAAGTGCACAACAACGCACGTGAAAAGTGCATACCAATGCAACGAGTAGTGATGTATATTCCATGGTGCATATTCTATGCGAGAGGGAGAAATGCACATTCTATGCAAAACATTAAAAAAGATGCATGCTCAATGCAACATGTACGCCCTATGCAATGTAATTACGGATACATATCCAACACAACGTGCACATGTTAGGCGAACACGATGGCTCATATTCTAAACGACAACGCAACACGCATGTTCCGCGCAATGACATAGAGATGCCATATTCAATGCAAGAATGGTAAAGGCATGTTATTCATAATATTGAGATGCAACTTCAAAGCAAAACGAGGCATGCTCAATGCGAGAACGAGAAGATGCATAACAAGTGTGCTTATGACAAAACATTGTAATGTTATACAAAGCAATTCTTGAATTTCACAATATACAAAAGGCAACGAAAAGGATACACCTCGCGCGCGTCGAGTGCCGCACATGGAAGACACGGTTCGAGGTCAACACGAAGGCCGGTTAAGCTCCAAAAGTGTATTTTCTTGCATTTTCTTGAGACATAAGGGTACCAATCAACATAACTGACCTAGAAAAGGGCAATGGAGGTTCATTGACCACAAGGGAAGGCCATCGGCCATCCATCGGCCACAAAAAGAGATCATCGGCCAAATATTTAGCTGATCGGCTAACAATTTGGCCGATCGGCCAAAAATGGCAATTTCGGGGCAGTTTTGTCCATTTACCTCGGGTCTTTAAATATAGGGTTCCAAACCCCATTTCCTCACTTCCTCAAGCTCGAAAAACATTTCCCTACCTCTCTAGGTCATTTTCCTTGCTTCGATCCTTGTTTTTCCTTTGTTTTCGAGCCTCCCGCATCGTCCGATTCACGAAACCCTCTTCGTTCTAAACACTTTAAACCGAACAAAAGTCAATTTCGGTGCCCCATTTTGATTTCCTCTACTTGGGGTTTGTTTCCCCAGAGTTTACCTTGGTTTCTGTGCCTTTTCCCACACTTCGACTTTTTCTCCCATTTTTCATCCATCGGGGTTGACTTTTGGGATGACTTTTGGCATTCTTGCTCATTTTCACACCCTCGACCGTTTTTGCATCTTTCTCGAGATGGCGAACGACATTCCGCGTGGCAGGACTCCCCCGGAGATGGATATGGATCCCGAGGTCGAGCTCCTACCACTTAGCATTCGACCGTTCGACTCGGTGACATATCGGCCGGCGATTCACATACTGCCTCCTGATAGCATCCGTCAGTTCAGGAGCTTCGCGCGAGGCGCTCCTGAGGACCTCCTGCTGTGCGAGCCGGAGTCACATCTTTCTTACGGTGCTACTGAGGTACATTCTTCCCCTCTTTTACTTTCTGCAATGTAGATCAAATATGTTCGATAACCGATACTGTTCTGTAACTGATTAACCCAAACACACTGATACATGACATGCTTAGTTTACCGTGAGCACACCCACACCCGATGTCTGTATAAACTCGAACACATGCACACACACTGCATTTTCATCAATTCTGAACGCATTCAAACACTGTATTTCTAACACTACTTCATGCACTGTTTGTTTTTGAACATAGGGAGATTCCCATGCCTTCCGAGGGTATGAGAACACCATCGCCCGAGGTTGGTACATGGAGCTGCCCGATGCGGTCCGCCATATTGTTGATCAGGCCGGCTTCGGTGTCTTCTGCATAGGACTCTCGTGCCTCACTGCGAGCAGGCCCCTTCTTGGCGCACTAGTGGAGAGGTGGTGGGACACCACCGATTCCTTCCACCTTTCTGGTACAAGGGAGATGACGATGACCCCCTTCAACTTCTCCATGCTCACCGGCATCAGAGTAGGGGGTGATCCGATTCCCTTAGACACTGACATGGATGAGTGGGACGCCACCCAGATGTTTTTGCTCGGCACTCGGCCGCCTCTCTCCCGGCCAGGGTTCGTGAGGTACTCTTGGTTCGAGGACCGCTTCAGGGTACAGGCGCCTACGACCCGGGAGGAGGAGCAGTATGGCCGCAGATTCATCAAGTTCTTACTGAGGACCACCCTTTTCACCGATCGGGCAAACATTGTTGCCCTTTATCTACTGAGTACATTGGTGGACGTGACGCGAATTCGGCGCTACGACTGGGGTGGCGCAGGCTTGGCCACGCTCTACGGATATATGAGCTCATCCTCCCGCCGCAGCGGACACTTGCTCGGAGGCTATTGGCGAGCCTAGGAGGTACATTTTCCTTTTCTATTTTTACAGTTTTACTTTACACTATCTGTACAACACACACACTGCGCACACGCAATCTGCTTTACACTGGCTGTACACTGCACACACTGCAAAATACACTTCACATACTGCACAATACACTGCACACACTGCACAATGATTCTGATTTCTGCCTTATCTGCATACTGCCTTACTGATAAGCATACTCATTCTTACCTTGTTACATTCTGTAGTTGGGGGTGTATGCCTACTTTCCTAGGCTTGCTCCAGTGGCAGATATGGAGATCCCCCTCAGCGTTCCATATTCTCACCGCTATGACGTGAGGTGCGAGCGGAGGCCACGGGAGTCCTTTCTGTTTTTCTGCAGATACTTCAACACCATCACCGCCACAGAGGTATTTCAAACTTTACAGTTCATTTAAGCTTCGCTTTATATCGTACCTTCAACAGTAGATAACAAACTGTATATCCCATTATTTGCAGATCACTTGGCAGCCCTGGGCTCCGTTGCCTGACGCAGTGAGGGAGCAGTATGCGGGTGCTCGGGAGACTGCCCGGTTCAGGATTTTATTGGAGGGTCCGGTCTGCCGAGTTTGGTACCTGGGTGAGCGCTTCCTGCGCCAGACCCTCGGCTTACCGGAGCAGATAGTTCCGAGTCCACCTCCTACCCATATGAGGCATACCGAGAGGTACACCTTGGAGGAGATGATGGATTTCACAATAGGCTGGGATTCTGACCCCTTCAGAGGCGAGGGTGACTATACCAAGTTCATCCAGGCTTATCTGATGCGGCCTCTGACCGGTGCTCGCCGAGTCGAGAGAGAGAGGCCTACAGCGCCAGCGGCAAGAGCAGGAGCATCAAAGGCGGCTCAAGCCCGTAGTAGGAGTGGGTCCCGGAGGGGACAGGGAATAGAGTGGCCAGCCCTGCCCACTACCATGACATGCCGAGGACAGGGTGGGGAGACTTATCAGATACCCATCGCTCCTTCTCCGGCTGATCATATCCCGGAGAATACTAAATATTTCAACACTTTTGCATTCTTCGATTGAGTACACCGGACAGTCTTTGGAGCTGACGGCCTCAGTGATGGGGATGCTGCAACGGAGCATAGACCTGCTCACCATCTACTGGATCCCAATGAGTTCTTTCAACCTCAGTTTCAAAACTCTGCACATTCTGTTCCATATTGATCTGATAAATCACATTATCAATACGGCACCTGACACACAGCACTCACAAACCACTCACGGCACTAATACATTGTACTCACATACTGTTCACAACACTGATGCACTGTACTCACAGCATTCATATACTACTCACAGCATTGCCCACGGCATGCATACACTGTACTCATAGCATGTATTCGGTATTCATACTCGACTTTACATAGCATAACTGATGCATTTGCCATTTGTTCTTTTCAGACCCCATTCAAGATACCGGCCGCAGGGGGTGCTCCAGCTGGACCTTCTGTACCTGCCCGAGGAGGAGGGGGAGTTAGGCGAGGGATAACAATACACAGCCGAGGCAGACATAGGCGTGCTCGTGCTAAGAGTAGTTCACGAGAGCCTTCCCCTGATGATTTTGACGAGGAGGCAGTGTCGTCGCAGGGTGAGGCTGGAGACAGCTCAGACAGCAGAGATGACGGCGGTGATCCTGGACCTTCGTCCAGGAAGAGGACCAGAATGGATTCCCATGCTTGAGACGACTGATGCTGACCCAGACAATTTTGATGCTTTTCTTCTTTTTCTACTTTTTGCTTTATTTTTCTTTTTGCTAGTAGTTTGAGCACATTGTACTGCCTCAGGCAGGTTTTATTTTCTTCAAAACTATGTACTTTTTGCAAGAGAAAATATGATGAAATGAAACAGCTATTTTGTTCAAAAAGTGTTACATTTGTACATTCTGAGCATCGCATCGCATCGCATCGCATTACATAACAATGTAAATGGGATTGAACTTTGTTTTGAAAACTAAACACTCGAATTCCAATTAATCAGGTGGCGAACCAACTAATAACAAAACAACTCGATAAGCAAAACAAAGAACTCGACAAGCTAACCAAATGTAAATACAACTCGATAAGTAAAACAAAAACTTAAAGAATGCAAAATACAACTCGATAAGCAAATGTACAACAACTCGATAAACAAATGGCCGTAACACAGGTGCGACTTCACAAAATCATCACCAAAAGGCATTGGAAGTGGAACCAGTCACAAGTTCTCAACATCTTCAACTCAAAGACAGCGTAGAGAACAAGAGGAGAGGCCATCGGCCACCAAATATGGCCATCGGCCATCATTACTAGCCAATCGGCCAAAAAGATGGTCGGTCAGCACTCTTTTTGGCCGATCGGCCAAAAATGGCACGAGCCTCCAGAATGTTGACACCTGTCTTCCACTCAACACCTTATCTTCTACAAAAGCCTCAGCTTCGTAGTTTTCTCCATTTCAGCTCAGTTTTGCACCAAATGGAAGCATTTCTTGTTCAAAATCTCACAGATTGGATCGCCAACTTGGATGGCTCGGAAAAGCTGAATTTCCAGGGCTTCGACATAAAAGCACTATTCACGCTGAGTCGCACCCCGCTGCGTTTTCCGTTCCTCTATGCCGCGGCAAGGTTTTGGAATCCGGTAACACACGTCTTTAGCTTTTGCAGACAAGTGATGTGTCCTACTTTCGAGGATTTCCAAGCTTTAATGGAATCCGAATGCGACGAAGAAATCTGCCTCAACTCCGCTTCGGCCACGTCCAAGCCGTGGACGGATGTGTGGCCTTACTTTGCATGACGCTCGGTCATTGATTCACGATGGAGAACTAGACATTCCAAGCTTGGTTCGTCAGTTTTCTGATGCCGGTAACCGCGGCGACCATTGCTGGCCGGGTTATCGGTGACATGCACTTTGCCTGTGCATGCTGTCTCATTTCTTGCTTACCCCAGGCTCTGGTGGGTTTAGCACTCGTTTGATTGAGGTCGCCGAGGGCTTGAAAGAAGGCAAAAGCTGCATCGCCATGACGCTAGCCGAAACATTGATAGGTTTGGACGCTTTTCATCATCGGGAGATGACTAGATTTGCGGGGAGTCCACTACTACTGCATGTAATGTTCCCACCCCGTCTCACATATATTGCTCACATCACTCGGCTCTCAGGCTCGATTTTTCTCTCAAAACCCTTTTCTCACTTTTCTCTCAGCATACACCTCTCTATTCTTTAATCTCTCATTTTTCATCCCTCCCTAGGTGTGGTTGTGAGGATAAATTGAAGATTGTGGGACTCATGCCCAGCATATTCAGCTCTCGCAAACTATTTCTTTTGACGACGTCTAGTCGATGCCCCTGATGAGGGATGGTGGTAACAACTGGAGTGCAGTTTGTTGTCCGCAGACCACATACTTGCGGCTGCCCTGGGGCTCAATCTGCCGGCGATGAGCTACAGCATGACCCGCCAGCTCGGGATTCAGTTGATTGGCCTGACACACTGTGTCTTTTACTTTCCATTCCAGATCCGGTGCCAGTTCGGACATGATCAAACTTGTCTGGATGAGGGGATAGAGTACCCTGCTGTATCTCCAGTCCGAGGTGCACAGCTAGCTCGGTATGCCGCAGCATGGAGGACGAGAGAGCTTCTGGCCCCCGCTCCCACTTTCAGTTGCACCCTCTCTGATGAGTGCATAGATTGGCTCAATGAAGAGGCACAGGTAGGGCCCACTTTAGCATCAGAGGCTTCTACCAGCTCGAGGAGAGGACGCAGGAACACCTGACTATTCCCTAGATTTATTTGCTTTTAATCAAAACTTTCAAGTTTTCTTTATGAATGTAATGAAAAGCAACTTCATTTGTATTCAAAGAGTAAGAGAACTCTCTATA
>JAPPVO010007259.1:0-12566 GCA_030407325.1 Camellia japonica
TTCAGATCCTTGAGGATATGCTTCGGGGTTGTGTTCTCGACTTTAGTGGGTCGTGGGAGAGGCACTTACCATTAGTGGAGTTTGCCTACAACAACAGTTTTCAGTCTAGTATCGGTATGGCACCGTTTGAGGCTTTGTACGGCCGACCGTGTAGGTCTCCAGTTTGTTGGGCCGAGGTGGGTGATGCACCTCTGTTGGGTCCGGAGTTGGTGAGGGAAACAACAGAGAAAGTTGAGCTTATCCGTAAGAGGCTTGTTACAGCACAGAGTCATCAGAAATCTTATGCTGACCGTAGAAGGAGACCTTTGGTATTTGAGGTGGGTGATCATGTCTTTTTGAAGATATCACCTAAGCGGGGTTTGATGAGGTTTGGGAAGAGCGGGAAGTTGTCCCTCGGTTTATTGGGCCTTTTGAGATCCTTGAGAGGATTGGCGAGGCTGCTTATCGTTTAGCTTTGCCACCGCAGTTATCCGGAGTTCATGATGTGTTTCATGTGAGTATGCTTCGGAAGTATGAGCCAGATCCATCACATGTGTTGGATTGGACTGATTTAGTGGTTGAGGAGGATGTCTCGTATGAGGAGAGACCGATTCGAGTCTTGGATAGACGGGATCAAGTTTTTGCGAGGCAAAACCATCCCTTTGGTGAAAGTTTTGTGGAAGCATCACGGAGTGGAGGAAGCCACTTGGGAACGTGAATTGGAAGTCCGTGAGAAATATCCGGACATGTTTAGTGATTAGAAATCTTATATATAGATTTTTGTAATATTGTTGAACTTGAGAATTTTATATATGTCTTAAGTTGGAAAACATTGAGAATGTTTTGGATTTAATGTTAGCATTTTGAACTTGCCTTTTTATGGAAGTGGAATATAACATTTATATATTGAATGTGTTGTTTATATCATGAGATTGAATATGATATGGAATTTGTTAACATTGAAGAGAATAATGCATAATATTGATGCAGGTTGAAATATATGTTGGTTTATACATATTGTGAGATGCCTCTTGATAAGAGATGAAGTGACCAATATTGGTCAAGTTGTTGATTATTGTTTTATATATCATTGGAAATTAGGAAAAACTTGTTTTTACAAACTCATGCTTAATTTCGGGGACAAAATTCTTTTAAGGGGGGGAGGTTATAGCGACCCCGGCCTTTTTCCCATTTGATTATTGTATCCGGACTTACGTTCCGTGGATTCCGCGGTTATATTTGTTGTTGTTGTCCTTTAATTCCTTATTCTTGGTTATAGGATGTGTTTAGCAGGTTGGTTGCAGATTGGTTGGGTTTAGAAACCAAGTCTGCATGTTCAGTTTTTGACTTGGTCGCTCGAGCGAGCTTCTCTTCGCTCGAGCGAGGTCTTCGTTTTTGGTTCTTCGCTCGAGCGAGCTTTCCTTGGCTCGAGCGAGCATTTCGTCGCTCGAGCGAGCTTCTGGGTTGCAGACCTGAAGCATCGAGTTTTTGGCTCGAGCGAGATTTTCTTCGCTCGAGCGTGGATTTTTGTGTCTGGTCGCTCGAGCGACCATGTCTTCGCTCGAGCGAGCCTGTCCAGTTTAAATACGCAGAAACAGTTTTAAATCATTTTTTTTACAACTTTTTGATCCAGAAACCCTAATTACGAGTTTTCTCTCTCCCAACTCACCTTCTCTCCTAGGTTTGATCTAGTTAGGGTGTGTTTTTACCCTAGTTGCCTTACAAATAAGATAGAGGAGAGTGAGGGCTTTCATTTAATCTGAACGGTTATTGATTTGGAGCACTTTGGAGTTTGGGCTATCATCTCCGTCTTCTTCTTTTTGAGTTCTTGCTTCGAGGTAGGGATTTCCTACTCCATTTATACGCTTTAATCCTAAGTGTTGGTATTTTGGTATGTGGGGGTAGTTTGGTAATTTTGGGAGAAACCTTAGGGTTTTGGCTTAGATTAATCTGTATAATTAATTTAAGGGGAAAATGTGGAATTGGGTTTAATTCATGAAGTTGGGGAAATTATGAGATTAATGATATAGTTGGGTAGTTTAAATACTTACCTATGAGAATGTTGATTTTACATTCATTGTTGTATTTATTTCTTGTTTAGAAATAACTGTTTTGGGCTATCGGTGGAGGATAGTCATGATTGTTGTAGACCTTGCATGTGGCTTAGGTATAACTGGAATTAAGTCACTTATGTTGACTGTTGAATTAATACAGAACATTACTTGTATTGATTATGTGTTGTATATGGCAATTGTGTGTTTCATTGCATATGCATGTTGTTTGGAGAAGATAGGGGATGAACTCCACGGTTTAGGGGAAGATAGGGGATGTACCTCTAAACCGGATTTGTTGGGAGGAGATAGGGGATGGACTCCAGTAGCATCACTCATATGTGTGCTTATTGCTATTTGTTGTTGATATGATACATCATTATAATGTGTATCAGTTGGAAGTATGGAAGTGTTGTGGTTTGAGCTTTAGTCTCATTTATTTTTGTGACATCTGGATCACTATTATAGTTGGCCAGGTTCTGAGCCATAAGATATAATTGGAAAGTTGAATAAATATTGGAAAGTGAAAGGTGTCATAGACAATATGTCATAGACAATGTAGACATTCGTGTCATGAAATTGGAAATTGATTATCTTGTGTTAACCATGTATCGAATGCTAATGCTTTAGTTAATTCTTATGCTTGGTTTAGTATTTCTCTACTGGGCTGTGGCTCACCCTATATGGGAACTTCATTTTCAGGTTCAGGTGGTTCACTACCTCCAAAGACTTAGCTTGTGAGGATTTGGACTTGAAGACCTGTTTGCTTTATTTTATTTGTTTTATTTGAATAACTTGTAAACTTTCAAGCCTCGGGCTTTATTTGTTTTTGAGTTAGAACTCATGGAATTGTGTCCAAGTGTTGGCTTGGCAAGATGTAAGCCCATAGGGCATTATTTTGATGTTTTATTTCATGGTACTCTGATGAATGGAATAAGATACTTTATTTCCTTATAATTCCGCATGTTAATATTATGTATTATGGGTTTATTTTTGAGGGCGTTACAAATTGAATTCAATTTATATATATGTATATGTTTATATATTAAAATATAGATAGAATATATTATGATGAGGTTTTGGGTGGGAAAAATGATAAATTATTTTAAGAGATAGTGGTGGTTCATGTGAGTGGTCTCGTGGTGATAAGAAAAAGAGGGAGTGGGTGATATAAAAAAAGAAAAGAAAAGAGAGCAGGTGAGAGTGGGTAGAGAATGATTGTTAAAGGAGCTGGTAGGTGATGATAAAAAGAAAAGAGCAAGAGAAAGGAGGGAGAGGGGGGACAGTTTTTTGGTGGAAAGGATTTTAGAGTGAGTGGGGGAATAAAAAATAAAGGGGAAGAGAGGTTCTGGAGGAGAGCAACACACCTCACAGACCTTGCATCATACACCCATTTTTACACAGCAGAACACATGCACACAGATAGACAACAGACCAAACCCAGCTCTCTCTCTCTAACAGACTGATTTCTCTCAGCTTTCTCTCGGGAAACCCATGCACACACGGCAACCCAGCAAAACACACACACAACTGAGAGACACACACGGCACATCTCTCTCTCTCTCACTCTCTTGATCGAACCCACCATTGCCCCTCCTCTCACTGCTGTCCTCCCATACACCACCGTCTCGGTCGTCTTCGTCTTCCACCACCGCTGTCATCACACATGCACAACACACCTCTCACACACCCATTCACGGGGCAGCAGCGGGGAGAGACACACCACAGAGGGACGGAGAAACCACGGCCACCATCTCCACATTGATCTCTCCCTCTCCCTCTCCCCCTTGGAATCTCACTGAACCAGCACAATTCATAGATACATCACTGCCATACACCCAGCAGCTCACACACACCCATCACTGCCATACACCCAGCAGCTCACATACACATACACACTGTCATACACCCAGCAGCTCACACACACACCCATCACTGCCATACACTCACACGAGGCTCACACAAAAACACATAGACTTCTCGTTCTTTCTGAAAAAGAAAAGAACTGGACACCCACATACAGAGCTAGATGGACACACACATAGCAAGAAGGCACCATAGAGACACATGGGCTTAGAGAGAGAGAGGGAAGGAGACCATGCACACACTGATGAATACACAGCACACGACACACACACTTCATGCACACACTGATTGATGAACACACACTGCAACACATACAAACCCATTTGCTCTTTTTCTCTCTCTCTCTCGGGGATGGGCCGAATTACCTTCTTGATCCATTGGAGCTTCACCATGATTCCTCTCATCTCCTCCGCAAAACCCACTCTCGAGCTCCTTCTCTCTGCAAACCCGTGAAGTTCAACATGAAGTTATGATATAAGGGGTGGGTGTCTAGAGAGAGAAAAGGTGGTGAGATGAGAGGAGGTGGGTGTGTTTTCTAGAAGAGGGTAAAAATTATTTGAGACAGAGAAAGAAATAGAGCAGCCGCGGAGTGTAAAAACAAAAAATGGTGTCTTTGTTATGAGCGCAGGTTATGGAGGTGGATGGTGAGTGTGAGAGTGTGTATGTGGCTCATGTTGCGCCTATGAGGTTCTAACTCCAACGCCGTTGCTTCAGTGTGCGTAAGGAGGTGATGTTTTGAGCTGCTTAGTTATGGTGGTTAACAGTGGCTTTGTTTGGGGCAGACAAAAAAAGAAGAAGCTGGAGTTGTATGGTGGGCCCATGGCTTTTTAAGATCAAAAGGGTTGTTGCAGACTTGGGCCAGTTCGGCTATGGTCTTACAGATGCTTAGCAGATCAAAGTGAGCTCACCTCTTTGGGCTTGCAAGTTGACTTATTTTGGGCTGGGGCCCTCCCTTGAAGATGAGTACATGGGCTGCGGTGTGTAGGCCTGCTCCATTGAAGATTTTTAGTTTGAGTGTTTTGTGATTTTTTTTTGTTTTATTTTATTATTATTCTCTTTTCCCTTCCTCATTTAGATTTGTAATATTTAAAGTATTGTAATAATTCCCCCACCCCCGCTTCTTTCTATCCCATTCTTTAATCTCTTTTCCTAACTGTACATATATGTATATATCTTGACATGTCATGCATATCCCTGCTTTACATCCATGTTCCATGCATTAAGATTCGGCTAAATTTGCATATTTATGCTTTAATTGATTATCCCATGATTTTGTGCGCTATCACATGTTTTGCAATGTTTCACATGTCATATCTTAGAGGCCGAATCTTTAGCTGCATCTCATGAGTGAATTGCATTAGGATTTTGTATATAAGATCATGCATATTTTACTAATTTTGTTTTGTAGCTGTTCGAGGGACGTCGGTAAATCTGTGAGTTTTTATGCTTTAGCATCTCCTTTGTGTGTGATTTTCTTATTATGTTTAGCATCCTACCATGAGGCTAATTGATTAAATGATAAATTGTTTGAATGCCTGTGGATGAAGGCTTGTTGCTTGAATTGGAATAATTCAATAAATGTACGTTTTAAGCCCACTTTGCAGTGGCAAATTCACAAACTTTAAGCCCACTTTGTCAAGTGGCAAATTCAAACCCTTTTCGACAAACAAACATGAAATTGAATTGTTCCAATTTGAGCAAACTAGTCTATACTTGTATGCTTCACATAGTAAATTTTAGGATTTACTAAATAATTAGAATATGAACATATAAAGAAAATAAAAGTCGTATCATGGTTTAGTAGAGGCCGATCTTTTGATCGGGTGAGCGGGGGTGCTCATTATTGACCTTCCCCTCTCATACCTAAGGTTCCGAGCCAAGCATCCTTGGTTATGATGAACAGTGGCCTTGGCACGAGTCATGGGTTTCCTAATTTCCCAAAATATTAGGTGGCGACTCTGAGATTTGACGACGCAGTCCATTTTTGACAAAATTGCAATAAAATGGATTTTCAATAAAAGTTGCCAAATCTGGACTCTCATCTACATTTCACATTGCACTTGTGAGACTAGATCAAAGAGATCTCGGGAGTCCGAACTGTTTAACGCGCGCGGGTACCCCCGGGCATGTAACAGCATGTTACGTACATACACTACAAGAAATGTCACTTTTAGCTACTAAATTATTGGTCGGCAAAAGGCATAAATTTGGTCGCTGAAACGATTTGCCGACCAAAAATTTCTGTCGCCAAGTTCGTCGCCCATACCCCGTCGGCGATAGTATTGGCGACTAAACTTCATTTGGTCGCCAAAAAATGAAACTTTTCCCTACTAAATTTCTTTTAGTAGCCAAATGGTATCTTTTCGCCACTAAAACCGTTGGTCACCGAAAGTGAACATTTAGCTACTAATCCTTCGTTAGTCGGCAAACGTGACCTTTCCGCGACTAAATTTTTAGTCACTAAAAGTTCTACCTTAGGCGTGGTGACTTTTGCCGACTAAAACTTTTCGTAGCCAAAAACCTATTAAGATTCATTTCTTTACTTTTTGCCACCAAAAGTTTTAGTCGCCAAATGATACCCTTTTTTCCGTGACTAAAAAATTTAGTGGCCAATAGTTTATTTCTCTCATTCTCAGATTTTTTAGCTACTAATTTTTTGGTGGCAAAACATTTTGGGTTATGTTTTTGCTACTAAATTATTAGTAGCCAAAACTTTTGATTACCTCTTTGGCTACCAAACCATTTGGTGGCCAAATAATTTTATGTTTTTTTTAAAAAAAAAAAATTGTAAACAACCTGTATTCATTTATATTACAACTTTCATTTGTTTGTCTAACGTACACTGTGAGAGATCAAACAAGTTCCTTGAACATTCAAATCTATAAGTTTCATTCAATCTCAGGTAGATATAGCTATGCAAATTGGGAGCTCAAATCTCACATTTGCAAGAAGAAAAAAAATTACACATTAAGCACAATTTCTAAGTTATAACTCAAAAATTAAAGTAAAATCCAATATAATGGCCAAAGGGACCATTTAGAAAATACATGTACATTAAAGTGACAAAAATTGGACCATCCACTTAAATAGCAACGTGTCTAAGTAATACAAGGCATGCTACACAGCCATTACTAGCACACATTTGTTAACAGTCAACTACAAAACCAAAAGAAAGAATTGTGCTCATTTTGAGAATTGTGCTCTGTTCCCAGCAGAAGGAAAGGTGGAAATGGCATGAAAGATAGATTCCATTGGGCATTTTGTTAAAGACCATATAATGTCAAAAGGGTTAGAATTTCAATACACAATTCATATATTTCTATACACTTTCTACATATTCGAATCTACTTTTTACACATATACCCCATTAGATGGGGTGGTTAGCATTTCCTTTTTTGCGAATTACTTTTCCTAAAAGAAGACACCCTCAAAAGCTCGACGAAATGCCATTGCTTCTGCCTTCTGCACTGGATCTCCAAAAATTGCATCGTTTACAAGAGCAGTACCTGTTGACTCCTTATATATCTTATCAAAAACACAAAACAAAAGTGAAGAGCAACCAAGGTCAGTTCCCTCACACACACATATATTTTCCTATTGAGATTCATAAAAATTAAAAAAAGAAAAAAAAGAAAAGAAAGGAAAAGAAACAGGAAGGAGTGAGAGAGAGAATTGGCACATATTAAAAAAAAAATAGTAATAATGTTGAACAATCTTATCCATGCAAAAGAATTAAATAAATTTATATTAACACGTTATATATATAATAGTTTTTATATAAAGATGTGGTTACAATATCTAAAAGCCACCAACCATAAATTATTTAAAACCCATTACATTCTTTCTTGACATTAGAAAAATGGACATAACAACCCTAAATAGGGTAATATAATAAATAAATAAATGAAAATCTGTCAGAAAGTTCCTAGAACACATGCATTTTACACAAATCTGTCAGACAGTTCATAAAGCACAGGTGCATCTTACATAAAGATGCATTTCAGTTCCTTGAGCCCTTGACCTAAGATGAGTTTTTTAACTGATTATATATGCCCCTTCATGTTTCTCTCCTCTCATTCCTTCTGTCCACTGAGAACAGGCACAAACTGTTAATAAAGGATAGACGGATAGAAAGACAAGGATTCCAAAAATAGCCCACTTAAAGCCCATCATTAGCCAATAAAGGAGCTCTTGCATAGAAAGTCATGTTTGTTAGAAATTTTAATTTTTAGGAGTTTCTACTTTGGTTAGAATTTCCCTAAATTTTAAGTAAAGCTAGGAGTCCTTTCCAGGGCTACTGTCTAGCCTGTTATTAGTTTATAAAATTTATATTGCAAGAAATGCTATTGGTTAAATGTATAAGAGAGAGTTTGATAAAAGTAGGATATGTCTATACTTTTGACAATCATGTTAAACCAATCAATCAATTTCAATCTCCCCTTCAACTATATGCAAGACTTTGTAATGAATGAGATAAAAATCAATAAAAAGGGACTACTTACTGAGTATAGAAGTAAAATATTCAAGTTGTACAGAAACTTGGGCAGTCCACAAGATAACCCCAGAAGGCAAACAAGATGTAATGGTAGCTTAAGGTGCTTCCAAATCATGAGATGTAGCGATAGACCTAATACCTTCGCTCTGTTGAAGCAAGGACTAGCCCATGCACCCAGTCAATAAGAAGAACATACCAAGAAGATAACACAGAAATTACACAGCAATCCTTGGTCTTCTCCTCCACCACCTCCAGCAATCCTTAGCCATTGAAGTGTTTGCTATCTTCCCAGAGGTCCACAACCGACCACCACATATACCTAATACCTACACTAATGTATTAAGCAAAATATATATAGTTAATAGTCAACCTGTTCCTAATTGTGCTTGTTCAACATATTGAGGAGTTTAGAAAGCAACAGGAACAAAAATACAACCTGTTCTGGATAAATTAAGACATGCACACTACAGGCTTTTAATATAAGTTAGTATTCTACAAACACTGAAATTATACTTTCAGGCCCACAAACAAGGTCTATAATATAACTCACCACTCCCATTTCCCAACCACCTTTACAAAGTACCTCATTTGAAGTTAAAACAATAACACATGTTCACAACTCATTGTAAACTCATATCTCAACACAGTCTTTATGTTCCCCAAATCAATTTGCCGGTAATAAACTTTAGGTAGAAGCAACAAGGCTATAAACAAATAAATAAATAAATAAGTTAATTAAGTTGGAGTTCAATTAGATTTTAATCAGCAACATGTAATTGGTTGTTAATGATCATCAAAAAATTGAGATTTTCGAGGCCATGATTTCAGCAATCCGAACATGTTCTCGTGGAAGATGAATTGGTGAATTACAAATTTGAGACCTAAAAGGGACAAAACAAAAACTTTTCACATCTCTCAATTTCCCACATACCAAAAACTAAAGTTAGTAAGTAAATTTTGACAAACATTGGAGAGAGTAAACAAACCTGAGCTACAGAAAGTGCGTCCTTGGTACCTCGGATCACTTCCTGTATCTGCAAAACACCGAACACCATCACACATTTCTCAAGAAACAAACACAACCAAATGAGGGGGAAAAAAGAGTAGATGAAAATGAGAATGGATGAAAACTTAATGGATGAAAATGAAAACTTACCATCATATACATATACACATCAGTTATGATAATTTCAGAGTAAAACCAAATGTTAATGACTGAGGAACACCCAACACGGATCAGAACACATAAATAATTAAGAGGAAGCCACAAGGGCATATGCGCTTCTGTGTTTTGTTGAACTTACCTATGATTAATAAACCTTGCAATTTTCATAATGTGTTGCATCTAAACAAAGAGCCTCTTCATCCTTTAAGACTCCTTCTGAACCCCAATCAGCATCAAGCAGCACAGGATATGCATGCTCCTCACTGCTGGGGCATTTCGAGACTCGCTCAAACAGCTCTGCATTGGTTAATATTTCCCCAACATATTCACATACAAATGCACCTTTTGGGAGGTCCTCTAGGGTACGAAGACCCCATCCTTTTCCTCCAGGAGTCATAAACACCTGAAACATGGGGATAGGGGGAGCAAAACAGAGCGAACTAGTCATAGAATTGCATGTAAACTAACATAAAGATCTTATTGAAGCAAGTTTATTTACAGAATATGTAGACATTGCTGAGCCTCACTTTTTAAGAGACCCTTTTTCTAAAGAACATAAAAAACTGAAATCTTCAAGAGCTTGCCTTGGGAGAGTCACATAGTGTGCATTTATAGCCTGTTCGATTATTTTAGAAATTTGATTTATGCTTTATCGACTAATTTCATATCACGGTTCAAGTGTTAAAAATTGGTAAGGTTTACTACTCTTTTTCAAAATTCAAAGTTCCCAAAAAACTCCAAAAATTTAATAATAATAATAATAATAATAATAATAATAATAATAATAATAATAATAATTAATAAATACATAAGCCTGAGATTTTTGGCTCAAATTCTCACCTGCAAATTGCAACTTATACCACGCTGTACCAGTTTCAAAGAATGGGAAAGATAGGAACACTGCTACTCAGCGATGAAGACAGTTTCAAAGCCCATCTACAAAGAGCCATAAATGCAAACAGTGACCACTGGTAACACCGAATGGTATATACATATAGATATAGATATATATATATATAGAGAGAGAGAGAGAGCATACGCGAGACGGAGCATCAATGGAGCAGAGTTATTCTCAGCGATGAAGCCTCTGGATCTCGCGGCGGTGGCGGTGGATCTGTGAAGATCGGCGGAGGAGGAGGCGGCGGCGTGAAAAGAGGGCATCGACGGAGGTGGTAGCGGAGGCAGTGGTGGTCGCAGCAGTCACGATGGCGATGGCGGAGGAGGAGGAGGAGGAGGTGCTCCGGTTGCCGGCGAACGCAAGGAGGAGCGGCGGCGGGACGGCGACGCAGCTGGACTCCTCAACCCTTCATCTTCTGAAACGAAGAGATGACCCTAATATTTCATTGGAGAGGTATTGATCTCACCCGTTGGTTGTTCAACTGATCTTAGCCATCCAATTAATTTGTAAAACCCTCCAAAATTTCAAAAATCCCTCCAAATATTTAGCCATCCAATTTATTTGTTCAACTGATCTTAGCCATCCAATTTATTTTCCATCGGCGACTAAAGCCTTTGGTAGCCAAATCTCTACCTACGGCGACCAAAATTGTTTTTTGTCGCTGAAAATAAACTATTGGCGACTAAAACTTTAGTCGCCAAAGGTAAAAAATAATTTTTTATTTTACAATCGGCGACTAATCTTTTGGTAGCCAAATCTCTACATACAACGACTAAAATTGTTTTTCGTCGCTGAAAATAAACTATTGGTGACTAAAACGCGCAAAGGTAAAAAATAATTTTTTATTTTACAATCGGCGACTAAAGATTTTGGTAGCCAAATCTCTACCTACGGCGACTAAACTTTCCAATCGTCGCTGAAAATAAACTATTGGCGACCAAAATTTTGGTCGCCAAAGATAAAAAATAAATTTTTAAAATTTATTCGGCTACTAAACAATTTAGTAGCTAAAAGTAGCTCTACGGCTACTAAAATTTATTTTAGTCGCCAATTGTGATATGTTTAGCTACTAAAAATTTTTTTAGTCGCCAATTGTAATATTTTTAGCTACTAAATTTGTTTTGGTCGCCAATAATCAACATTCCCCTACTAAAAAAAATTAGTAGCTAAAAAGTTGACTTTTGCTGACTAAAATTAATTTTGGTAGCCAATTCCCACACTTTTGGCGACTAAATTTGTTTTCGTAGCCAAAAGTGGTCGCCAAAAATGTGTTTTCTTGTAGTGATACATATTTATATTTTTCTCTTATCTGTATAGATTTGTGCAAACAAAACACTATCAGTTCAACTTTTTTTGGGTATCTGTTCAAATCTCTCTCTCTCTCTCTCTCTCTCTCTCTCTCCCTATGTGGGTGTGTGTATGTGTGTGCAATCTGTTTCATTATTATCATCAACAAAACAACAACAATCAACAATAAAAAATAACCATCAACAACAGATAATAACTATCTGCGTAATCTATTTCATTATTATCATCAACAAAACAACAACAATCAACAATAACAAATAGCCATCAACAACAGATAATAAATAATAATAAAAAAGAACAAAATAAGATCTGACACATATATTCAATCTAACACAGACCTAAGCTCAAATCTTAAAAAAAAAAGAGAAAAAGATCAATCTTCCTTCTCTCTATCTCTCTCTCCTTCTTATCTGTTCAACAAAAAGCAAAACATAAAAATTTATCTGTTTCATCAACATCATGATTATCACACAACAACAAAACCCCAGAAAGAGAGAGAGAGAATTGGAAGTTTTTAGATGTAGACTCAGAAAATGGGGAAGAGGATGGATGATCAAAATGAGTAGGAGATGGAGGTCAGATGCAGCTGTAAACACAAATTTCGTATCCTGCGATTAAGACGCGAAATAAATGCACAAATAATTAATTTTAGTGGTTATAATAAATGGGTACAATCCTCTGTGGTTTGCTCTATTACAAAAGAACAAATTCTCTGATTCGATCTCTAAAATGGGTTGCAATCTAACGGCTGTAGAAGCTTGTTATTGAATCGAACAAGTTGATGGATTTCTTCAAGTCTTCAAA
>JAPPVO010007260.1:0-14106 GCA_030407325.1 Camellia japonica
CAGCTTGCAAGTTCAACCATTTGCGCTTTGTATGTCTGTCCAAGTCTTCGGCCTTGTCAAAAATGGGTCGTCTCTAGGCTTTGACATTCACTCCCGTCATTGTTATGACTTCGAGTTCTGTCAAAGAGGGGCAACTGTAGACACCCCATTTTTGACCGTCCTCAAGACTTGGACGTCACCGTTGGAACACTCGGTGATCATCCATGTTTGTGTTCGTTTGGAGTTCCCGGAGTTCTCGGCTCGCGCCTTGCCTCAGGACCTCCGAACTCGATCGTTTTGTGTCTGGTTTTGCACCAAACACTTGTGTTTTGCCTTGGGAGGGCAGGGAATGCTTTGTGAGGCATCCCCGCACACCACCGGCTGTGGCTAGAGGCCACCGGCTGGCTGTAGTTTCCACCGGCACTATATTGTGCCGGTCGGCACTATTTTGTGCCGGTCGGCACTCTATTTTGGCAAAATGACCATTTTGCCCTGCCGACTACTGTGCACTTGCTTTCTGAGATATTTTCAGACAGCTGTGTGCAATTTGCTTCCCCTCCATACACGTGTATGGAGGGATGAGCCCTTAGTTGCTTAGCTTGTAAGTCTTACAAGTTCTATAAGAGGAAGGCTCTTCCTCTTGGCTTAGGGTTGGGATTTCTTGAGAGGTTTCAGCCATTTTAGAGAGAGAGAGCAAGCTCTGGTTTTAGGGGACCAACTACTCCAACCTTTGTGAAGAAAAGCTTCAAGGGTAAGAAACTTACTTTATTTACCCAATTTTTGCACTCCATTTTTGCTTGCTTTAAAACAGTTTTTGTGCCTGGTCTATAACACAAAAAAGTTCTGTTTTTTTAACCTCTTCATTGTATATTAAGAGTGTTTTGTGGTTTGAGCAAGTTTGACCACCCTTAGGCCTTGAAAAGGGCTCATTTTTGTGCTATTTTGGAGAGATCCGGGACTTGTGTGCTTGGACCTCTCCACCACTGAAATCTTGAGGGATTTCAATGGTGGAGATGGTGCCTTAAAGTCCTAGAAAGGAGAGGGCCACCCCCTCTCCTTGATGTCCTTGAAAAGGGCAAATTTTGCTTCCTTATGGAGCTTCATGCTTGAGTGTGTGTTGAGCATGTTTGACTTGTTTTCCATGCTTATATTGCCATGTCATAACATGATTTCAAGTTGGTTTTGGTCTCCTATGCATGCTTAGTATAGTTGCCTTGCAATGCCTCTTTATGCCTTAACATGCCTAGGTTGTGTGCCTTCATTTCTAGCATATTTTAGGCTTGTGTTTGTGAAGAATATGTGCTTATATTCCCATGTTTTAGGTCTGTCTATAAGTATTTTGGTCAATCTTAGCATGCATTACATAGCCCCTTTGTATTTGGCTTGTTGGCCTTAGGAGTATGCATGTGTAGTATGCCATGCTTGCACTATTTTCAATGATTTGAAACCATCTAACATGCCATTTCAGACCTTGTGATGTGCTTGTTTGGCTGCCTTGCATGCCTCTTTAATGCTTTAAGAGCATGTGTTAAATGCTCCATGTTTTGGCTTTAATGCATGCCTTTGGATTCATGTCATCTAGATGCCATCTAGGTGGTCCTTTAGGCTTAGTTTTATGTGTTAAAACTCTGTTCTTAAGTGTTTAAGTATTGCCATGTGTGGTTGTGTTAAGTGTGGTTTAAAGCCTCATTGGTTTGCTTTGAACCTTAGACCATTTGCATGCTTTATTTGGCTTGTTTTGTTGCATGATTTGGCCTCCTGTTTTACGTGAATTTCAGAGCTTTCCACGCATGCTTTTAGCCCATGTATGGCCTCTTTAAGTATGCTTGAATGTTACTTATTTATGCCTTGGGTTTGGGCCTCAACATGTGCATTTGTGTGTGTGTTTAATCCCCCGTTCTAGGCACTTTGGCTACTGATTTTTGGCCTTTTAGAGTCGCCCAATTCATGTATAAGTCCATCCCCCATTGGTTTGCATGCTTGTCTTGTATGCTTGCTTGTATGCTTGCATAAGTGCGTCACATTGTTCACTTTGCATGATAGATACATGCTTAGGGTTGCATCACATTCGCATGCATGTTAGGCCTCTTGAAGTGAAGTATGATAGAGGTTGGCACCCTTGTTTGCTTGATTGCATTGCATGCATTTGAAATTAAAATTGCACTCTCGGTTCTTTGGGCCATCATGCATAGAAATGCGTGATTGGTGGTCCGAGAACCGAGGCACATCCCCCTTTGAGTCCAAAATATGATAAGGATTGTGTTTGGTGCATACATGCTTTGAATCACATTGCCATGCATTTTGTTGCCCTCTGCTGCTGTGAGTTGCAGGTTTTGCAGGCATTTTGTGCCGACCGGCACTGTTTAGTGCCGGCCGGCAGTGAATTGGCAGCCGATAGCTTCACTCAGTGCCGGTGGCCACATCCTTCAGCCGGTGGTGTTGTACCCAGCCGGTGGTACTCCCCAGTACCTGAGAGGCACTCCTGGGACTTGGCAATTTTCAGAGAGGATAGCAGGGAAAACAGAGGCCACTTGCATGACAGTGCGATTCTGAGCGAATCCCGGGCGCGTGACGCATTTGGGCCCCTCCTCCCGAGGCATTTACTGTTTTAATTAGATTAATTATTTGTTTAATTAATTTAGTTAATTTGTAATAAGTAATTTGCTTGCGTAGTTAATTATTTTATTATTCTTTTGGTCCCTCCGAGCGAGGGCAAAAATGTAATAAGTGTGGGTGTGTGGGCATGTATGTCTTCCAACCCACTTCTTTCTTCCCTTTTATTTACCGCTTACGATGGTAGATTAGGGCACATTTAAATTAGCATACCTTATGCAATGCATGCGTGCATCCATGCATTTGTTGACATGCACCGGGCTCGGTACATCATACAAACGCATTGTAATTTTCAATTCCAAATTGAATACGTGCTATTCGCACACTTCATATGCCATGTTTAGGGTTAGCCGAGCCTACTCTAGATTGCATCTATGCTTGTGTCGCATTAGCCACTTAACATGAACTAGGTCATGCATGTTTGCTAATCGGTTATTGTTTTGGCACGGAGTACGATGTAAGTATTTATGCTTTAGCACTTCGCATGCGTGTGAATGTTAACATGACAGCATGCTTGCCATGCGGCTAAATGCTTATGTGATATTACTGTTTGAATGCCTGTGGGTGGAGGTTGGATTGTCTGAGTTGGAATAACTCATTGAAATCCGCATTTTAGCATACTTGCGGGTAGCAAAAACCAACACGTTTTTCAAGACAGAACGGATATGCAATGTTTATTTCCAAATTAGGCAATCTAGTCTATACTTTTGTGTTGTGCGCATCACATAGTAATTCTAGGTTAATAACCGGAATAAGAACGCATAAAGTTTTCAAAAACGGATATCACGGTTAGTAGAGGCCGGTCTTCGGACGGGCGAAAGGGGGTGCTCATAGCTGACCTTCCCCGATCGTACCCAGGCTCCCGAGCCAAGACACTTTGGTGATGACGACATGTGGCCTTCGGCACCGAGTCAGGTTTCCTAAATTTCCCATTTTAAAATATTTAGGTGGCGACTCTGTAATCTGGCAAAGCAGTCCATGTTTGGCACTACTTTTTCAAAAATCTGTTTTTCTTCAAAACGATTTGCCGGATTTGGACTCTTTGGTTCAGATTTAGAACCGCGACACAAATCGAGTCCGAGCTGTAGCCGAGGTCCCCCGCGGACGCGCTACAATGTGAGTGAGTGGTCTGCCGAGAGGGAGACAGAGGTGGGTTGTGTAGTTGTGCTGCTGTGTGTGCCGTGTATCAGTGTGTATATGCAGCAGTGTGCCGTGTGCATGGCTGTGATGTGTGTGTATGTAAGGAGTGGGTGTATGGGTGTGTGTTAGAGAGAGAAGAGAGAGAGCTGGGTTGTGTAGTGGTGTGGTGAGAGTGGATAGTGTGCTGCTGCTGTGGTGGTATGGTGCATGGGTTTGGCGTTGGTGATGCTGGGTATGTGAGTTGTTGCTGTCCACGGCTGGACTGCCGTGAGTGAGATGTATGTGTGTGTTGGTCATCTCTCAAAACCGTGTGTGTGAGAGAGAGTCACAGTCTGTGTTGGTTCTGCTCGGTGTCTTGTGGCAGTGGTGAGTGTGTGATGGGTTTCAAGAGAGAGAGGAGAGTGAATTCTGTCTTTGTGTATGAGTTTGCCCTCCCTTTCGGTGTGTGGGTTCCCCATTTTTTATGCATGTGTCTGTCATGAGGGAGAGGTAGCTGAGAGAGACGTAGCTAGTCTGTCTTTGGAGAGAGAGAGCTTCGTGCCCGTGTGTGAATGTGTGAGTGTAAGAAGGTGCCAAGAAATGCTCTCCCCCTCCCACCCGAGAGAGAGAGAGGGAGAGAGAGCTTGATCCCTTCTTTTTGTTTTTTTTCTTTTCAGTCTCTCTTCCGTCCTGCCCACAGAGAGAAGTTCCCCCCTTCTTTTGTGTTGCTCTCCCCCGTGTGTATCTCCTCCCTTTTATTTTTTATTCCTCCCCTAACCCATCCTTGAGAGAGAGAGAGAGCACATCCCCCTCAGTGTTGTTTTTCCCCCCTCCGTCTTTCACTTCACATGCAAAATAATAATCAAATGTCACTTGTCCCTACCCACCGCCTTGAATCTCCATTTCCATCAAAGATATTGTAGTGCTCCTTTTTTTTAATATTCTTTCCACCGAATTGAATTGAACACATTTTACACCTCATCTTCCATCTCCACCCCTCAGCATAATCATCATTCATCCTCTATCAAAACAAAACATAATCATATATTCAACCTATCTTCTTTATCTCCTACCCAAAAATACCCCATCATTCTGACCATACCATTCTTTTGTTTTATTATTTTCTTCCTTTTTTGTTTATCAAATATTTATCAATTTATATAAAACACACCTAAAATAAATGTACACACATCTAAATTTATATAGAGATATATATGTTGAAACCTAATTGAATCCAACACTTCTCTTTTTTTATTATTATTTTTTTTATTTATCAAAATAACTAAAATATACAAATTTATATAACACCGTCTGAAAATATGTACACACACATGAAATTATATAAAAATATATAAAATTATAAAATATTACATATTAATAAAATATTAGTAATATAAAATAATTTGGACAAAATGGGTGAGGCTTGGGATTAAAGCTTCAATTTTTATTTTTTTACTGAGAAATTCATATTTCAATTTTCATCATGGGGTGGTCAAAACAAAGTGTCCAAGTCTGAGGGGCGGTCAAAAAATGGGGTGTCTACAATTGTCCCTCTTTGACAGAGCTCGAAGTCATGAAGTGACGTGAGTGAATGTCAAAGCCCGAAGACGACCCTTTTGACAAGGCCGTAAGACTTGGGCAAACAAACAAAATGCAATGCAAGTGGTTGAACCCGAAGGTTGCCTACGTATCCCTTTGCAAGGAATCAAACCAGCGTAGTTCAGGGGCAAGATGCTAATGATATGTAGAATGATTTTGAGAGCTGGACTTATACGCTATGCGAAGCCAATTATTTTTGAAAATCTTATGATCATGCAAGAGAGGGAAGACCTCAACTAAGAGAAATCAACATCCTAACACGTGTCACGGGAAAGGAGGAAAGATGGTGTAAACAACAGGCGCACCTGATGTTTTTAACCGAGTTGGGTGGTGTGAACAGACAGGCGCACCTGCTGTTGTTAACCGATTTGGGTGGCCACGGATGCCGCTTTTCTGATCATATTTACAACTTTCCCTATTCTCCAACGGAGTGACAGACTAGGTTGGTTCAGTATCCAGATTTGAGACGCATATAAGCTATCTCAACTTATGGGGCTACCATACAGATTTCAAGCCGAGAATGCACCCCTGGATGCACCTCTGGGTATTTAAACCAGACTTTAGTCTCGGAAATCCCGAACCTTTTGCGTTCTAGGCATCGCCATTCGAACTCTAGTTTCCACCGTCGCAGTTGGTCTCCTAGGAACTCATTGCAATCACAGGCAGATGGCTATACCAGACCACCCAAAGTCGTTCGTGCACGACAAACACCAAAGGAATTGCACCTTTATAGGATTTAAGGTCTCCTAGACCGGGGATTTTGAGGTCTCCTAGACTGGGGATTTAAGGTCTCCTAGACCAGGGATTTTGAGGTCTCCTAGACCGAGGATTTTGAGGTCTCCTAGACCAGGGATTTTGAGGTCTCCTAGACCGGGGATTTTGAGGTCTCCTAGACCGGGGATTTGAGGTCTCCTAGACCGGGGATTTTGAGGTCTCCTAGACTGGGGATTTTGAGGTCTCCTAGACCGGGGATTTAAGGTCTCCTAGACCAGGGATTTTGAGGTCTCCTAGACCGGGGATTTTGAGGTCTCCTAGACCGGGGATTTAAGGTCTCCTAGACCAGGGATTTTGAGGTCTCCTAGACCGGGGATTTCAGGTCTCCTAGACCAGGTATTTTGAGGTCTCCTAGACCGAGGATTTTGAGGTCTCCTAGACCGGGGATTTAAGGTCACCTAGACCAGGGATTTTGAGGTCTCCTAGACCGGGGATTTTGAGGTCTCCTAGACCAGGGATTTTGAGGTCTCCTAGACCGGGGATTTAAGGTCTCCTAGACCAGGGATTTTGAGGTCTCCTAGACCGGGGATTTAAGGTCTCCTAGACCGGGGATTTTGAGGTCTCCTAGACCGGGGATTTAAGGTCTCCTAGACTAGGGATTTTGAGGTCTCCTAGACCGGGGATTTAAGGTCTCCTAGACCAGGGATTTTGAGGTCTCCTAGACCGGGGATTTTGAGGTCTCCTAGACCGGGGATTTCAGGTCTCCTAGACCAGGGATTTTGAGGTCTCCTAGACCGGGGATTTAAGGTCTCCTAGACTAGGGATTTTGAGGTCTCCTAGACCGGGGATTTTGAGGTCTCCTAGACCGGGGATTTAAGGTCTCCTAGACCAGGGATTTTGATTTATGTGGTAGGTGCATGGAGTGAGATAATTACGTGATAGATGCACAGATATGTACATACAATATACATATATTCATATACAAACGTATACACAGACAGAGACGGCTATATACACAGACAGATATACATGGTATATACACAGAAATATACAGATATAGGTATATACGACACAGACATATACGGACCTATATACAGACATATACGGATATATACATAGTCTACACACTCATATATATATACAGACAAAATACAGACAGATATATACAGATATATACACAGACACATACAGTATAGGTATATACGACACATATATA
Organism: Camellia japonica; assembly: GCA_030407325.1. Taxonomy (NCBI): domain Eukaryota; kingdom Viridiplantae; phylum Streptophyta; class Magnoliopsida; order Ericales; family Theaceae; genus Camellia; species Camellia japonica. The sequence continues at coordinate 7,241 of JAPPVO010007260.1, forward strand.
TACGGACCTATATACAGACATATACGGATATATACATAGAGGGAGAATATTCCGTTTGCAACCGTCAGTGGGGGTAGATGCCGTTACTGAGAAGGCATATTCCGTTAGCTGACGTTAGCACACGTACGCAAAACACGCAAAAAGAAAGGAAAATCACAAAATGGATGGACATGGGATATGGGGTTTCGAACCCCTGCCCTCAGGCCTGGCCTCCGAGTCCTCAACCACTGAACCACGCCACTCTTGTGACAAAATATTCAAACAAATATATATATATATACTATACAAGACATATATATACATAAAACTAAAACAAACCAAAAGAAACACTCAATGTGGGGTTCGAACCCCTGACCTCTGGCTCAGCCTCTCACTCTTCAACCACTGGGCCTAACCATTGAACCCAAGCCACTCGTGTGACAGAAACAATTCAAACAAAAATATATATATATATATATATAGGTGGACAAAACATATATACATCAAAACCAAAACAAAACAAAACAAAGAAAGACTCGATGTGGGGTTCGAACCCCTGACCTCGGACTCAGCCTTTCAATCCTTAACTCACTAGGCCAAACCACTGAACCTAAGCCACACCTGTGACTCAAATGTTCAAATAAATATAAAAGACATATTTATACAGAAAATGAAAACAAAACAAAAGAAACACTCAATGTGGGGTTCGAACCCCTGACCTCGGGCTCAGCCGTTCCAAACCCTGAACCCAAGCCACTCATATGACCAAAATGTTCAAACAAATATATAAGACATATTTATACATAAAATGAAAACAAAACAAAACACTCAATGTGGGGTTCGAACCCCTGACCTCGGGCTTAGGCTTTCCGAATCCTCAACCCACTGGACCAAACCACTGAACCCAAGCCATACTTGTGACACAAATATTCAAAACAATACCTATATTACATAGCTATACAATATATATACATATATGCATACACAACTCTCCCGCGTCTCTCTCTTCTTTTGATACACGCGTTTGACACGAGGCCCAGCTTTTGCGTCAGCTGGCCGACAAAAGCAGGCCTCGATTTGCAGGCTCTCCTCGGCTCTCTCCCTCTTTTGTCTTTCTCTCTCGTCTTCTTCTTCTCCTTCGTATCTCTTCTTCTTCTTAACCATTCTCTCTTCTTCTCCTTCTCCATTACTCTTCCCGCTTCCTCCTCCTTCTTCCTTTCCTCTTCTATTTTCTACCAGTCTTCTGTGACTCTTCTGCCATTTCTGCCTTCTCTTCTCTTATACATGGCTTCGTCTCGCCCTTTCTCTCTCTTTCCGGATCTTAATGATCCATCGAGCTCCTCTGGGCCAAGTGCCCCTACTCTTACTTATCCCAGTCTTCCTACACTATCAGTTGAGCAAGCGATGGCTGCTCAAACTGATATTGATGCTAACCACCTCACATTGAAGTCGTGTATGGAAACAGTGGCCGCGGTCACTAATTTGTCTCACCGTCTGCAAAACAGGACGAGTGAGCTACAGGGTTAATGCCCAACTTAATCTGCTTCAGCAGATGTATAGGGATGCACGAGCGGAGGGTTGTGCGCTGAAGGCAGAGAACAAAGAACTGAAACGGAAGACTACCTCCATGGAGAGTAGAGAGGTAAAACGACAGACCATTTGTCTGGACCAGTTCGGAGCGCCGGCGTACTTTTCCTTTGATGGTCGGCGAAAAGTCAACTCTTTTGCCGGAAACATTGAGGCAGGGCCTTCGAAGGCCGATGACAAAAAGAGGAAGAGCTCGGTGACGGAAGAGCCGAGTAACTGAAGCTGGCATGTGGCCGGCACCGGCGAAGAAGAAGAAGAAGAACAATGATCTTTTTTTTTTTTTATATCTTTTTCTGGACTTTCTATTTTATTTTTATTTTTCTGGGTTTGCTTTTTTTTTTGGTTTTTTTTGTTTTTTGTTTTGGACTTTGCATCTTTTTTTTTTTTTTTTTTTTTTTTTTTTTTTGGAGTCTCTGTAATCGGGGATGTCCTCCCCTACCTTCAATGAAATCAGTTTCTTTTTTTGTTTTTTTGATCACTGGCATGACTGGCATTGAACTTGAGAATGATTGAATTTTTGAAGTCTGAATTAGACATTGACTCTTTACTGATCTGAATCAACAAAAGACCTAACGAAGTGAAAAACGAAGCAAATTAATCCAAACACACTTATATACACTGATTGGTATAAATACACCGACTGGTATAAATATACTGACTGGTATGAAAGGAACACATTTATATACATTGACTGGTATGAATACCTTGATTGGTATAAATACATTGACTGGTACAAATACACACTCATATACACTGATTGGTATGAATACCCTAACTGGTATAAAATACACTAACTAGTATGAATACACACTGACATACACTGATTGGTATGAATACCCTGACTGATATAAATACACTCACTGGTATGAAGACACACTGATATACATTGACGAGTTAACTCGAGCGGGGGAGAAAGATAGAATCACTGACTCGACTATGCCCCTAATTCATTACCTTGACATTTTTTTATTTTTTCATGATTTTTTTTTTGTAAAAATGTTTTAATCAACATGAGAGTTAGATTAGCCTACTTATTCCATTTTCTGTTTTGAAATCATGTAAGCTAAATTGTGAGCACTGAAAATTTTTTCTTTTCAAATCCAAAAAAATGGTCCAAGTTTTGCAAAAATGGAACAATTTTCGAGAAAAATTAGTCAACTTCATTCAAATTAATCAAAACCTATTTTTGCAAATGGCCACTACTCAACAAACATGGAATCAACGATTGGGGTGCATAGTCCCAAACCAGATAATTAAAGGTGATATTCGAACCAAGCCAACCGAACCAAGCCAATCCGAACCGACTGAAGCCGAGCGGAACTGGACCGAACCGAACCGAACCGAACCAAGTTGAATCGAAACCAACTGAACTGAGCAGAACGAAGACTTACCAATCAAAACACGGATAGGACAACCAAGTCGACTACAGATACACCAATCAAACATGGACAAAATGAATGAGTTGAAAAATTATTAGGGCCGAACTTCAAGATGAAGCTACCTACGTATCCTCAAGATAGGAATCAGGCCATCGTAGTTCGGGCCAAGGTTCACTCGGGTATTAACACTCTCCTTTTTTGTTTCATCATCATTTCATTTTTTTATTATTATTATTTTTTTCTCTTTTTTTTTTTCTATATATTTTTTCATTCAAATTTTTTTTTATTTTTTTTATTTTTTATTTTTTACTCTAACTTTTGCCTGGGTCGCCCTTCTGGGTTTTCGGCCCAGCGAGCCTCTCAAGGGTTACTTTCATTTTACTTTGTCCATGTTGATTGGGTGTGAAATCTGTAGGCCATCTATAAGAACGACTGCTACACTTGACCAGTAGATATGATGATGTAGGGACTAGGCTAATTGGGTCTGAATTTGCCCCTAGTGTAGTGGATAGGAACTCGACTGTCCTTCAATAATAAAATTCATTCTCTCAACTTCTGGGTTTGCCTTTCTGGGCGGTCTTCATTGGGAAACGATTCAGTTTTAACTCTTTGATTACCTCCAACCTTTTGCCCCTAGTTCAAGGGCTGCTTCAAATCTAACTCACATCTGACCTTCTTGCCCCTAGTTCAAGGGTTGCTTTCAATCTGAATCACAGGCCCTACATAGTTTTGGCTAAGGTTCACTCGAGTATTGACACTCTCCTTTTACGCTCTAACTTTTGCCAAAGCCGCCCTTTCGGGTTTTCAACCTTGCGAGCTTGTCATTTTCATTTTTTCTTTTTATTTTTTATTTTATTTTTTTTTTTTTGTGCTCTAACTTTTGCCTGGGTCGCCCTTTCGGGTTTTCGGTCCAGCGAGCCTCTCAAGAGTGATACTTTAGTGCCCTTAGGTCAAGGGTTGCCTCCATTTCAACTATGCAAGCCTCACACTTTTGCCCCTAGTTCAAGGGCTGTTTCAAATCTGCAATCACATTTGACCTTTTTGCCCCTAATGGAAGGGCTGCCTCCATTCGAATCACATCATGGCCTTTAGTTCAAGGACTGTTTCCATTTGAATCATGTTCGACCTTATTGCCCCTAGTTGAAGGGCTGTCTCCATTTGAATCACCTCATTGCCCCTAGTTCAAGGGCTGTTTCCAATTTGGCTAGCCTTACACTTTGGTTAATCATTGAATACTTCGAATAATGGTTTGAAAGCTAAGGAGCTAAGGAGGTCGGACCTTGAGTCAAGAGGGACCCTATGCTTGTATAATCAATTCCAGGCATGTAGGACCTGGCAAAAACAGTTTTTTGAAATCTTTTCACAAAGTGACTAATCACTCGTACTCTTACGAAGACAAGATAGAACCAATTTGGATCAAGCCAGGATCCTTCTCAATACCTACATTAACAAAAATGATTTTATTCATCAAGGCTTAGCACACCTCTTCTTCCTCTCAGTTGATCAAAATATGCAAATCCCGAGGAAATTCTTCTCTTTGTTTTTATCAGAGTTTTGGAAAAAGTTTTGAAAAACTTTGGTCAATGCAATGATTTAAAGGCACAGAGAAGTAGGCAGACTTTATGCATTTTGTTTTGTTTTGTTTTTGTTTTGGTTTTTTTTTTTTTTTTTTTTGTTGTTTATTGGAAAGAGACTACGACTCAGCAATGACAACAGACTCAAAAGAAAAAGACAAAGAAGATCTAGACAGGACATAAATGTCTAGATTTAGCACTCTTGAAATCAACAGACTTTGACTCACTAGAATGACTCGAGCCTGATCCCACTCTCTACAAACTTGGTGGAATCAAACTTAGACGCAATACTCAATTCAGAACTCAGAATAAAACCATTCTCAATTGCCAGTCAACATGTGGCCATCCACAACATTCAAAATAAAGCATCAACAGTGGTCACTCCTCAATTACAAAAATGGTCGGATATCCCACAAGTTCTATTTTTTTACACTGATGACTTGTGGGATATCAAAAAAAATTTTATTTTTTATTTTTTTGTTTTTTTTTTTTTATTTTTTATATATGTACTCAAAAAAAAAAAAAAAAAAACAAACACATTTTTTATGAACAAAAGAAAACAAACCCCATTCCCATTTGTTATATTTATTTATTTTTTTTAATTTTTTTTTTTGAAAAACAACAATTACTAAAACGACACAAATAAAATGATTTGATGATTTTTTTTATTATTATTTAAAAACAAAAACACATTATAAAAGAAAACAAACCCCTTTCCTTTTTTTTTTTGTTTTTGGTAAAACAAAACAACAAGTACTAAACCAACACAATCAATGATATTTTTTTTTAATATATATATATACTCAAAACAAAAACACATGATAAAAGAAAACAAAACAAAACCCTTTCCCTCTCTTTTTTTTTGTTTTTGTTTTTTTTGTTTTTTGTTTTTTTTGTAAAAACAACAATTACTAAAACAACACAATCAATGATGATGATTTTTTTTTTTTTTTTTTTTTTGGTGTAAAATAACAACACAAATAACATTAGTTGACTTGGTATTAGTTTTTTTCTTTTTTTTCTTTTTTTTTTTTTTTTTTCCTTGGAAGCCATGTTTGCAAACTACCTTGCAAAACAAAAACAATGGGACCCCCAATCAGAATTTTAGCAGCGTTCGACTCAACTGATCACTGATTACTGCTAACTCATACTGACACACTGAACTCAACCCCACAAATTTGAAATGCCTGAACCACTGTTCAGAATTTGAGAACCCCTGTATAGATCCAATAAATTGCACAGAACACATAGCAGGAAAGAGAACAAACACCCCTATGGAGGGTGGGGTTATCCTGTCCTAGCTTTTGAAATGATCTAGGGTTCACTATTCAAACAAGCGGCTTCACAACATCCAACAAATGGGTGGCATCCTGTCCTAAGTTAGAATAGTCACTATGGCTTACTATATGCAGCTAGGCCGATTGGTCAAAAAGGGTACCTCAGCAAGATTACCTAATATACCTCTCACACACTAACACCGAGAAGTGACAGGAGGATCAAACAGTACAGGCGGTAGTCCAGATCCAAGGGTTGTGTTCCCAACATGGTAGAGCCTATGACCGGTCAGCCTTTTGGCAAGCTTTGTGGTAAGCCTCCAGCAAACCGTCCAGGAATAGCAGATGGCAACACAGGGACTTAAGCGCACCGATGCAAATGCAATGCAAAGAACACATAATGTAGATAAAAATTCACATCATAAATTTCAAGTCAAGTTCTCTAAATCCCCAGCAGAGTCGCCAGAAACTGTAGCTCGGCTTTTCGCGCCCCTTTCGGAAAATGAAATAGCCCTTACAGTTCGGACTCCACTTGTGTGGTTCTGAATCTGATTTCACAAGTGCAATGTGAAACAGTGGAAACACAAAGGAGTCCAAATCCGGCAATTGTTTTTGGAAAATCGATGTTTGAATCAAATGCCAAAAATGGACTGCTTTGCCAGATTTCAGAGTCGCCACCTAAATATTTATGGGAATTTAGGAAACCCGTGACTCGTGCCAAAGGCCATTAGTCCGTCGTTACCAAAGTGTCTTGGTTCGGGAACTTAGGTATGAGAGGGGAAGGTCAATAATGAGCACCCCACTCACCCGATCAAAGATCGGCCTCTAACTAATTATGATGTGATTCTTATGTACAATATATGTTCTTATTCTGATTATTTAATAAATCCTAAAATTTATTATGTGAAGCATACAAGGTATAGACTAGTTTGCTCAAATTGGAACAATTCAATTTCATATTTGTTTCTCGAAAAGGGTTTGAATTTGCCACCCTTAGGTGGGCTTAATTTGCCACCCTTTGGTGGGCTTAGGTTTGTGAATCTTAAAACGTACATTCGTTGAATCATTCCAAT
>JAPPVO010007261.1:0-19748 GCA_030407325.1 Camellia japonica
GGCGGCTTCGCGTACCCCAATACAAATGTCAGAATGCGCACACCTTTTCGGTCATCATTACACTTTCCCCCCTCATTGTGCGTCTCGCATTTATTGCGATTTGAAATTTCAGTCCTTTCGAGTGCACATTTCGTCGAGTATTCGAGACTCTTGGACCGCCAGCGGGTATCCCTTCTCTGACTCGCATTTTCTGCAACTCTTCTCCGTCTACCCTCGTCCCCCTTGCTCCTCGTAAGTCTTCTTTCTTTTCTTTCTTTGCAATCCTACTTTCTGTTTGTTATTTTAATTTTGGCAAACCCTTGATTCCCCGCGAAAATGGCTAAACACTTGAAAGACCTCCTTTTTGAGGGTCGTGTTTCCAGATTCCGACGACACTTTTCCATCCCCGACGATGTTCATCTATCTCTAGTGACGGACAATACTCTGGATATGGAGAGAGAGGATCGAAATTCAATCGTCTTTCCTCTCCTATCCATTGCAGAGGGCGGGGTCCGTTTTCCCCTACATCCATTCCTTAGGGCCGTCCTCCGCCATTGGGGTCTGATTCCTTCTCAGCCCAACGTGAACTTTTTTCGAATCGTAATGGGGATCGTAGAGTTGAACCGGCGCCTCAGGATTGATCTTGGCATTCCGGCCATTCGGCACTGCTATGCTTTAGCCAAATCTGCCGGTCGGCTTGGGCGGTACTTTCTTAGGGCCAAGGATACTGACCATCATTTGGTAACCATGCTTGCCAGTTCTGGTAAGTATGTGGATGACGTAATGGTCAATGTCTGAGGGAACTGGGAATTTGGCAAAGGCGAGGGTCGCCTAGACCCTATTCCCAGACGGAGGGGTGAACCAGGTTGCATGTGTCTCTTTGCGTTTATTGAACTTTTCCTTTACTCGGCCTTCTCTCCATGTCTAACTCTTTGTCTTTGCAGGCAGTAAATTGAAGAAGATTCTGGTTTCTACGGACGACGCAGTCCTTGCGCAGATTGCGACTGCATTCAGATACTTCGGTCGTCCAAACGTACAGAAGCAAGGGAGAGCGGCCCACATACTTTTTCGATACGAGCCTACTTATACTACTTTTTCGGCCGCTGACAACATTCCGATTCTATCCGGCGATCAACACCTTGCGGCTCTTATCTTCCCTAGCTTCAGGAGCCTTAGGCAAGTTGGTCTCGAAGCTTCTGATTCGGGGCAAGACGTGGAGCCGGTGGTAGAGGTAGTTGCCGAACCAGCCAGAGAGTTCGCTGAGGAGGCCGGAGAGGTTGACGAGGCCCTAAACTCGGCGTTTGAGGCAGCCAGACTTAGTCAGCCTACCTCGCCATCCACTTCGGGTCGGGCGGAGTTTTCTTCTGGAGATATTTTTGGAAGTTTGGGAGACCTACTCGGCGATTTGTTTGAAGGTATGGCTAGGGAAAACCTCACGCAGATGGCTCGAAAGAAAAATGCCGAGCGAATGGCTGCCCGAAAAAAGGCCGAGGCCGCCTGTTCTGGACTTGCCTTGATTGAGTCTTTCGAACCCGTTATTGAAGAGCCAACTCAGATTGTTGCGGCCAAAACGGCGAAAGAGGTTGAACAACCGGTCATTGAAGAACGGTTGATTCCAGAAGAGCGGGGCAAGAAGCGTAGCACCGAGGGATGGGCCAGTTTGGAAGATAGTCCTGTTGACAAAAGGCCTCGCTTAGAAGAGTCGGACGTGGTTGTTCCTTTCATTGTTCAGCCAAAGATCAAAGACACGCCGATTTCCTCTAACGCATCCATCATTACTGACCCAGTGGTAGCCTTGAGCCTGGCGGCTTCAGTCTCCCTACCAGCTGATAAGGCATCCTTTCATGCTGTGCCGGATTTGGTGGCCGTAGCCCTATCTGCGCAGTCGGCCCTTTTGGTAGGTGAACTTGACTTGTTTTGATTTTGGTTGCCTATGGCATCTAACGATCCCAACTCGTTTTGCAGACGGTCGGCAGGATCGCCGACTTGGGCTGTTGCCTACACGATGCCCTTGAGAGGATTGACCATTTGCAGTTAGAAGTGGGCAATCAAAAGAGCAGGGCCGAGTTTGAGATGATGAGAGCCGCAATGGAGACTGCGCGAGCCGAAGCCGAAGTAGAAAGGGCTTGGACTGCCGATCATCTCCGTTCTGATGCCGAAGATAGGGCGAACGCGAGCAAAGAATCGCTTAGGCTAGCCGAGGAGGCGCTTAACAAGGTGGAGACTGAGTTGGCAGAGTTGAAGGTGGCCAAGGAAAAGGCAGAATCTGAGGCTTTTGCCGCATTCGAAGCAAGAAAAGGCGCCGCCTTCGAGGAATACGTAGATGAAGTCCCCAAGTTTAAGAATCGGGGATTCAAACATGGGTGGCTTAAGGCCCTTGATGCCGCTGGGGTTACATTGGCCTTGCCAATTCCTTATGAGCAGGTGGACGTTGAGCCACTTGAGTCTGACCCCGAGGATTGATCTGGGAGTCATTCGAATTTTATGAAATGCTTTCCCTTTTGATGTATGTTTTTGTTTTAAGGACTTTTGTTGGTTCCGAGTAGTTTTCATGTATAAATTGGTTACTGTCTGCGCTCAATTTATTAATGAAAATTACCTTGTCGTTTCACTACTACTTATGCGCAGTTTGTGATGTTATGTTGGTGAAGAATTTTTGCCTTTCACTACTTTAGATAAAATGATTACTCTGTTGAGCTTTCTACGATTGAATATCTTGGCAATATTGACTTATCATTCATATGCCGAATAGTTCGTGGGTATTATGCTGGGGAACCGATTCATGGGCCGACTGAGGCACTTAATCCGAATAGATTGATTAATCTGCCCTTGCCCCAGGCGGTGTATGATCATTCGGACGCCGAATGAGACGAACTCAGGAGCTTTGAAGTCAATTCATGGGCCGGCTGGGGCACTTGAGCCGAATATATTGATAAATCTATCTGCCCTTGCCCCAGGCGGTGCATAATTATTCGGGCGCCGGATGAGGATGGGATGAGCTCAGGAGCTTTGAAGTCGATTCATGGGCCGGCAGGAGCACTTGAGCCGAATATATTGATAAATCTATCTGCCCTTGCCCCAGGCGGTGCATGATCATTCGGGCGCCGGATGAGGATGAGACGAGCTCAGGAGCTTTGAAGTCGATTCATGGGCCGGCTGGAGCACTTGAGCCGAATATATTGATAAATCTATCTGCCCTTGCCCCAGGCGGTGCATGATCATTCGGGCGCCGAATGAGGATGAGACGAGCTCAGGAGCTTTGAAGTTGATTCATGAACCGGCTGGAGCACTTGAGCCGAATATATTGATAAATCTATTTGCCCTTGCCCCAGGCGGTGCATGATCATTCGGGCACTGGATGAGGATGAGACGAACTCAGGAGCTTTGAAGTCGATTCATGGGCCGGTTGGAGCACTTAATCCGAATAGATTGATTAATCTGCCCTTGCCCCAGGCGGTGCATGATCATTCGGGCGCCGGATGAGGATGAGACGAACTCAGGAGCTTTGAAGTCGATTCATGGGCCAGCTGGAGCACTTGAGCCGAATATATTGATAAATCTATCTGCCCTTGCCCCAAGCGGTGCATGATCATTTGGGCGCCGGATGAGATGAACTCAGGAGCTTTGAAGTTGATTCATGGTCCGGCTAGGGCACTTAAGCCGAATATATTGATAAATCTATCTGCCCTTGCCCCAGGCGGGTCGATCCAGTCGGCGCCGGGCGATTGAGGTTTTCACAATTAATGAGATTGCCTCGAGGGTGCTGCCTCTGTAAAGGATAAATGATTAAAGGTAGAACTTTTATGAGCACAGTAAACAACTGACTCCAGCTTTTGAAGGTATCGTGTGAATGTCGAACAGACTCTTCTTTAACAACAGAGGGGAAGCGAGGACGCTAACTGAGCTGGGTGGAGACATGAATCGAGGTGGTGACCCTTCGCGCACAGGGAGTAGGAGTTACAGGGATCGAGAGAGGTGTCAGTCTCCTCGACGTCGAAGCAGGTCGCCCAGGCGGGACAAGCAGTCGCAGGGCAGATCTCCTCAACCTCGAGTCGAGAGGGGATCTGACGCGAATCTGTGCCCATTAAGCTTTGCGGTATTTGTGGGGAATAGACCCATGACAGAGGCGGACTCGATCGTTCGAGACCCAAGTGTAGCGGTCAAGTTTGCTCAACAAATTTTTCCTCTTGAGGTTCAGCAATCAATGGTAGGTCGACAAGACTACGAAGTATTTCGTGAAGGCATTCACGGGGCGGTGAAGGGGCTTTACACTGCCTATGAAATCGGCATGCGGCTGTGCGCTGCCCGCCGAGAAATGGAGAAGAAGGAGGAACGTATTCGAAGTTTGGAGGCTCGTGCGGAGGCGGCTGAGCGCGAGGTAAGGAAGACCAAGGCGACTCAGGCACAACCCGCCGGGCAGGGAAACCCAATCGTGGAAGAAAGGGTTACCAGTAAGCTCATCAGTACCGCGCTCGCTGATCGTGAGACGGCGAGTATGTTTGCAATGGAGACCGCGAAGGGGAGGGCCTATGAAAAGGGTTTTCATGAAGGCCGAAAAGTTGGAATCGAAAAGACGAAGGAGAAATTTGCCAAAGAAGTTTGCCGATGTGAAAATCGTGGATTTAGGCACGGTTGGATCAAGGCATCTCAAGCCGCGGAAGCTCTTCGAGCGTCGGGCATTGATTTGGCATCGCCACTTTACCACAGTAAATATTTTCTGTTTTCCGCTTTTGAAGTCGAGAAGAGTGAGGATGAGGGTGACTCCGTATAAGTATACCTATTGTAAGGTTGAAATGTAGATCACGTTCAAAACTATGTATTTTATTGTTTGTTTGATTGAATAAAAACGTTTTATTATAAATATTTCGTTGCAGTTCGTATTTGGCATGTACGTGTTTCGTTTTATTGTATACATGTTTGAATGAATGTATAAACATTGATCGGTCCGAGTATCTGTTAAGTGTCCAGTGATACGCCGGTTTATAGGTAGGGTCGACCCATACGTGATAGCCGTTTATTCCTGAATGAGGCCATTGTAACTTGAGCAAGCCGAAAACCAGTGAGTAGAGTGGCTGCGGCAAATTCGACTCGGCTCGGGGCCTAGATTTTTGGCCAGTGCATGTGCTTCAAAAAGTCGTTTGGATAACTAGGTCGTGGCGAATGTCAACCGACGTTTGTCTCATAGAGTTTAGTGTTAATGAAATCGCCTCGGGATTGGGGCCTTGAGATTGCTGCCAGTATTGAAAATAAAAGGAGTGGGCGCTTCGCGCAGATAAACAATCACTTATTATGTGAGGTGAGATAAGTGGGGATGTTAGTTAGAGAGGCTCAGAGTTTAGCCGAGCTTGGTGTTGCAATGGAGCGCGACAGAGGACCCATCCGTATGGGAGGTAGGGCGTCCAAAAGTTGGCATGAGTCTTCAAGTCGTCGAAGCAGATCACCCCGAAAGGAAAGGCAACGACCGTTGGGTTTGTCCTTCCAGGTCCTGGATCTTTGCCTTGACATTGTCAATGGTATCAGGGGAAGTTTGGCAATGCGCAAGTCATGGGCTCGGGCACAGTTGGCTCAAGGCATTGCAAACCGTGGAGGACTTTCGGGTGACGGGAGTTGATTCGGCGCTGCCGCTTTACCAATGCGTCTTTTCCCCTTTTTAGCTTTTGAGGTTGAAAATGGGTATTGTAATGCTCAAATGCGGGTTGCGTTTATGTAACAACTGTTTGATCAAATAAAAAGTTTTATTTCAAACATTTGCGTCTTATTCTGAATTTTTTTATATGCTTAGTTAAGCACCTTATTTCGGATGTTGGCGTGTTTTGTTTTGTTTTGTTTTGTTCGTGCCGAAGGGTAATCCGAATACGGAGGTATGATCTGCCCTAGGGTGTTATGCGCCAGAGGCGCTGCGAATTCGGAGTCTTAATTGGCCCAAAGACATCCTGCGCCGATGGGGCTCCGTAACCGGCGTTTCGTATGTGGAGTAAATTGATGAATAGTGTTGCCCTCGAATATAGTTCGATCGGCTTAGTTCAGGCCGATCAGTAGCGGCCTGGCTTGAAAACATGGCCGATCAGATTAATCAACGCAATAAATCTGTTTGAGCGCTCCGAACCCGGAGACTTGATCGGCCGTAAGGTGTCATGCACCAAAGGGGGCTCCGAATCCGGAGACTTAATGTGGCCAATCGTGATATCCATGAAGGGCGCTCCGAATCTGGGGTCTTAATCGGCCCTAAGGTATCATGCACCAAAGGGGACTCCGAATCCGGAGACTTAATCGACCCTAAGGTGTCATGCACCAAAGGGGGCTCCGAATCCGGAGACTTAATGTGGCCAATCGTGATATCCATGAAGGGTGCTCCGAATCCGGAGACTTAATCGGCCCTAAGGTGTCATGCACCAAAGGGGGCTCCGAATCTGGAGACTTAATCAGCCCTAAGGTGTCATGCACCAAAGGGGGCTCCGAATCTGGAGACTTAATGTGGCCAATCGTGATATCCACGAAGGGCGCTCTGAATCCGGAGTCTTAATCGGTCCTAAGGTGTCATGCACCAAAGGGGGCTCTGAATTCGGAGATTTAATCGGCCCTAAGGTGTCATGCACCAAAGGGGGCTTCGAATTCAGAAACTTAATCGGCCCTAAGGTGTCATGCACCAAAGGGGGCTCCGAATCCGGAGATTTAATGTGGCCAATCGTGATATCCACGAAGGGCGCTCCGAATCCGGAGTCTTAATCGGCCCTAAGGTGTCATGTACCAAAGGGGGCTCCGAATCCAGAGACTTAATCGGCCCTAAGGTGTCATGCACCAAAGGGGGCTCTGAATCCGGAGACTTAATGTGGCCAATCGTGATATCCACGAAGGGCACTCCGAATCCGGAGGCTTAATCGGCCCTAAGGTGTCATGCACCAAAGGGGGGCTTTGAATCGTCGACATGACGAGCGCTACAATGGGGTTTGAGAAATGAATTAAGCGACGAAGAAAAATGGTTTGCATTGCAGAAGTGATATATATACAAGTATCAAAGCCCACAGGTCGGGTCAGTGATAGGGTTTTCATAAAATATCTGCTTGTGCCGATTGCGAGGAGCCACGGATTTCTTCAATGCCATGGGCTGTCAGGAAGCGCACAAGCTGATGATAAGTGCTTGGAACGGCCTTCATAATATGTAACCAGGTTCGCCCCATGATGACATTATACGGCGAAGGGAGCTTTACGACTAGGAATTCTACTTCGACCGTTTTGGAGCCCGCTCGAACAGGTAGTATGATCTTCCCTAACGGGTACTCAGGATTCGTATTAAAGCCGAACAATGGGTGAGGCGCCGGAGATAGATCTAACTCGTTGAAGCCGAGTTTGATGAAATTTTTGTAATACATAACCTCTGAAGTACTCCCTGGGTCTATGAGAATGCGTTCAATGGTGAACCGATTTATGCGTAATTTGATGACCAACGGATCGATGTGGGAGGTTGTTGTGCCGCTAAGATCGGAGTCATTGAAAGTAATTGTCGGAGCTTCTATGGGCCATTCGGTTGGAATACGTTGCTTTTGGGGGATTGGATGCGATTGAATTGTGTGCACGGTTGGGGATGCAGACAGGCTGTAGATTATATGGATCACGCCAAGTGGAGGTGAGTCCTGCCTCAAGGCTAGTGCCTTGATTGGCTTTCCCTTTCTCACGTATTGTTGCAGTCGGCCGTCTTGCACCAGTTCTTCCAGGTGATCCTTTAATGCGTAACAACTTTTAGTTTCGTGGCCGTGATCTTTATGATACTCGCACCGCCTATCCCTTCTTCGCGTGTCGGGTGGCCCCACCATCTTTGACGGCCATTTGAAGAATGGAAGGTGTTGGACTTTGATCATTATTGCAGTGATTGGTTCTGACAACTCTGTGTACTTCTTGTCGGCACGCCTCGAGCGCCTGCTGTCGACTTGCAGTTGTTCATTCGTCCGGTGGGAGCATTGATTGCTTGATCGGCGAGAGTATCGTCTTTTGTCTCGTTTAGCGCGTTGATGTAGCTCAGGGCTCGGAGGTGGCACGGAACTTATTGGTTGAGCAATTTCAGGGGGGCCGTTTTATTGGACATTTGTCCGGCTTTTATTCTCAAGGCATCATCTTCCACTTTGCAATACTCTTCAACTTTCTTCATCAACGCCCAGACTGTTTTGGGGGGTCTTCTGGTCAGGGAACTGCGAAGAGCACTGTCAGGATGTAGTCCCATTTTGAAGGCAGTGATGGCCATGGAGTCGTTGCAAGCGTCGTCGACGAGGTTGAAGCACTCCCAATAGCGCGCCGAATACGCTCTGAGCGTTTCTCCTGACTAGATCTGCATAGCCCAGAGAGAGTCGGCCTGTTTCGGCTGTACCTCGTCGGTGATGAACCTGGCCCTGAAGGATTTCTGTAATTGATGGAAGCTTTTGATCGAAGTCGGCTCCAGCTTGTAATACCACTTGACAGCTAATGGCCCTAGGCTGCTGGGGAATATTCGACACATGAGGGCTTCGTTGTCTGCATGCAATGTCATGGCCTGCTTGTAGTGACAGATATGATTAGTGGGGTCTGATTTTCGGTCGTAAAGAGTGAATGACGGGGCTTTGAACTTCTTAGGCAGGGATGCCCTTGCAATCCGTCGGACAAAAGGATCGTGCTGGTCCTCTTCGTCGGAACTGCTTCTTCTGCGCTTGTTTCTTGTATGTAGACTCTTTTCGGAGGAGCTGGAAGTTTCAGATCGTCCCTTCTTGTTGAGCTCCGTGGGTAATGAGTTGGAGTCGCTATCGGTATCCTTTGGTCGGGCTTGAGGTCGTTGTCCACCTGCCCTCGGAGGTCGTTCGGGATCTTGGCGCATGGCTTCTCTGGATTTTGCTACTTCCAGGGCCAAATCTTGACGGAGACGTTCATTTTCAGCGATCATGTTCTCTAGCCTTTGTTCATTCTGCTTTGCTTGTTCCATGATCGCTTGCATTGTCTCTTGCGCTGAAGTCATTGGTGAGTCGAAGTTCAAGGCGCGTCTTGCAGCAATGGTTTCCTTTCCGAGCATATTTGCTGGAGTGAGGTCATCTCTCTGTGCGGTCTCGTCAGTGGCTATCGGAGGATCTTCAGTCACGCCTGCCATAGATGTATTTGAGTATTCCCACAGACGGCGCCGATTGTGGAGAAGTGGTTTGGAAATACTCTTCAGATCCTGGGAGACGCTAATGATCCTTAGCTAGTCACCTGAAAAGATACAAACACTTTGATCGGGGGTGCCGGAATTAGCACTCCGACGAACAAGTCAGTTCAGACACTCAAGATAGCTTGTTTACTAAGTTAACTGAAGTGATTCTTACATACCTTTCTCAATCCATTGTTCCTGTATTTATACCTGTTCCTCTTGATCCTCAGGGCCAGGGCCTACTTTTTAATCATTGTCCTTTCTCTTATTTGGCTCTAAGGATCTACACTTATTCGACACATATATTATATTCGGCTTCCCATTCTCGTAGGATACAGCCGATTAATATCAGTCTTCTAAGGTACGCACCTTCTGATTTTGCCATTATTCGGCTCCCACAACTTTGTTGAGATTTTCTCTACTGGGCTTTATGCTCACCCCTATGGGTTTTGGTGCAGGTAAAGATGTTGTGATCCCGCCGAATTGAGGGCGTGGATACGTTCTTATGAAGAGTAGATTGCTCTTTATTTTGTTGTGAATTTTTATAAAGCCAAGGGCTAATGTGTATGGGTCCGAGAGACCATTATGTACAACCGAGCTATTGCCTTGGAACTTGTAAGCCATTGAGGGCCTTATTCGTTTGTTTTTAATGATTTTACATGCTATAGATTCATGTACTACTTTGTCAATGAATGTCTAATCGCATGTGAGATTACTATCGTATAAAATTCAGAATTATGTAAAGGAACATGGTTATTATTACTTTATATTTGGAAGCGGAATTGATGTAATAGATTTGTGGGATTATTTTGGGGCGTTACAGCACGTGTTGGATTGGACCAACTTAGAGGTAGACAAGGATGCCTCTTATGAGGAGAGACCGATAAGAATCTTGGATAATCAGGACCAAGTCTTGAGAGACAAGACAATTCCCTTAGTTAAGGTATTATGGAAACATCACAGGGTTGATGAAGCAACTTGGGAACGCGAGTTGGAAGTCCATGAGAAATATCCACACTTATTTCATGATGTTTGAACATGTAATGGAATTTTGTTATGTTAATGAAATATGAAAACATTGTATATGTTTTGGATATATGGGAACATCGTATATGTTGTGTATCTCTTGGAAACATGAATTTAACGTAAACATTGTAAATGTTTTGGGAAATGTGGATTTTACTTTCAATATTGAAACTTGTGTATCAAGTTGATTAAAATAGACGACTAGAGAATGGGTCATGGTATTGGAATTGATTATCTATCGTTATTGTGTTTGGTTTAAACGTAACTATAAAACCTGATTCAAAATTTCAGGAGGGGGGAGGTTATAGCGATTCTGGTTTTGACCCGACCCTTGTTGTATCCCGGACTCGGGTTTGATGGTTTCATATGGTTGTTTACATCTTGTTTCCCTTGTATCTCCTTAAGTTTGGCTTTTGGGTTGTTACGGTTGTGTTTCAAACACGTTGGTCGCTTGGTTTTCAAAACTTTTGTTGCCTATATTTTTGGTCCTCCGCTTGAGCGGCACTTCTAGCGCTCGAGCGGGTTTTGCGAACTCTCAATACTTTTGCAGGTTTGCAAAACTACTAGGAGAGTGTATTCTATGGTCAAGCGGCGTTTCCTACGCTCTAGCGGGTGGGCACTCGAGCAGCCTTTATTGCGCTCGAATGTTGGTCTATTGTCTGCAAAACTACTGGAAGTGTGCATTTTGTGCTTGAGCATCACTTATTGCGCTCGAGCGGAACAACTTATTGTGTCTGACAATCAAGGGTCACTTCTTACACTCGAGCGGACTGTGCATATATTAGTTCGCGAAAATGACATTTTACATCCCTTTTCCAGATATATTTCTCTCCAAACCATAAAGTTGAGACCCTCTCTCTCTAAAACCTACATTCTCTATACTTTTGCATCTAAATCTAATGATTTCTCCACCCTTGTGCCTTTATTAAAAAGGTAGAGCACATCAAGAGCTACGTTTTGATTCGAATCAATCTTGGTTTCGGCGTCTTTGGAGTTTCTTCGCTTCTCCCTTGGTCTTTAAATCTTGAGGTAAGGACTTTCTACACTCTCCTATGAGTTTTAACTTAGTTATTTGTGGTTGTGCAAATAAATGTAGGGATTTGGAGGATTTTAGACAAACCTAGGGTTTTGGTTTAAAATCAAAAGATGGGTTTTCAAATGAAAGTGTTGAAAATGATTATGAGTGTCGATATGAGGATGTATTGTGTTGAAATTGTTGATTTTGGCTCATGGGTTGGGTTTTGGACAAAAATGGGGTTTTGCCTAAAAAGGTTTCAAATGGTTATTTTGTATTAATAAATGAAATTGGAATTAGAAATATGAAAATGGGTGAATGTTTGTATAAATGGTGGAGTTGGTTATGTGTTACCTCTCACCTATGGAAATTTGAATAATTTATTTATTTTAGAGATTTTATATCTGTTTAGAAATATCTGTTTGGGCTATCGGTGGAGGATAGTCATGAGTGTTCTAGAAATTGCATTAGGATTAAGTGAATTGAATCTAACCTCTTGATGTTTGTCAATGAATATGATTGTGTTTTAATACATTATATATGTGTGATGTTTGGGAGGAGAAAGGGGATGTACTCTATGTTTGGGAGGAAAATGAGGATGTAGTCCATTGAATTAAGTTGGCTTGTGTGTCCATGGTAAAAGTCTCGAAACATTGTGTATACATGGGTGCAGATTCCTACGGATGAAATTTCTGTAAAATGACAAATGGAAGTGTTTGTGTGATAACTATATTGATTTGAGAACCTTTGAGTTGTATTCTCAGTATGGTTGTTTGTAATGAATAGAAATAACTCATGATTTGAGATAAGATGAATTGAGATGAAAAGGGGATTAAGATAGCATGAATTATTATACAAGACTTGTCATAGCAAGGGTCCCAAAAGAACTGCAAAATTATTTTGGTGGCAGACATTGTATATACACATCACATTTATATCTTTGTTAAGATTTATATATTGTGTTAGATTGTTTCTACTAGGCTTTGGCTCACCCTATTGGGAAAAACCATTTTCAGGTGCTAGTGATATGCCTCTGCCAAGGACTTAGCTTGGGAGGACTGTGGAGCTGAAGGTCACTTTTGTTCATTATTTTATTTATTTTTGTTTTCAAGCCAAGGGCTTTATATGTATTAAGCTTCTGACTCATTTTGTTGTAACCAGGCACAGTCTTGGAAAGATGTAAGCCTTTAGGGCATTTGGATATCTATTAGCTTGCATTTCTTATTATTGTTTGTAACACATGTTGTAGATTCAGGATGAATCATTTATGAATGTGTAATGCATGTGTCACTTTTTGTATATCAACTCTGGTTAATGAAAGTATCTTGTTTAAACTTTATTTCCTCTTATGAGACTGGTTTATTCTGATTATTTTGGGGGCATTACAATAAACACAACAAAAAAATCATACCTTTTCTTACTAAAATAATTATTAACATTTCTCACCGCAAATAATTTGTATTTATAATTTAATCACAACATTCATAATATAAATAAGAATTATTTGTAAGTTTCACTTTAATATACACACTATAAATTTATTATAAGTTTTGTTAATGAGTGCCCTTAGAACACACAACAAATCTAGAGTGACATAACTCATTGCAAATATTTATAATTTTTACAATAAAAATTAATGATTTATTTTAAAGATGTGTCACTTTTTTATATGTGTGTGTAAATATCATTTTAATAATTGGAAAAAGAAAAGAAAAAAGAAACAGATATATGTGGATCATTTACCTAAAGAAACCTGGGCCCACTTAATTTTCTTCCACAGGAAGACATGTTTCAATCTTTGTTGGTGTTTGGGAAATTGCTATTTTAGTAGGCTATTTTAGTTTTCAAAAATGCTTCAGACCTTTAATTGAAGACCACTAATAGGCCTCTAATGACGTGGTGCCGACGTGGCAAAGACAGTTGTTAACTCGCCATTTTCTCTCTCTTTCTTATTGATTTCAAAATTCAAAATCATTTTCAGAGTTTTACATTTTCAGAGTTTTCACTATCTCTCTTCAACCTAGAGCTCCCCGACGAACGCAGCTCTCTAACTTCGGCGACGATTGAGTCTGGATCTGACCGAGCCTCCCTTCATCCTCACTCACAATGATCGCCGAACTCGCTTCTCTCGACTCTCTGTCTCTCCGACCAACCCGATCGACTCTCTGTCTCTAACTCGAACTAGCGACTCCAACCTAGAGGTATATAACTACAAATTGATTTAGGGTTAGGGCTTGTATGCACGTGTGTATGTGTGTATATGTCTATGTAATATAGTTTCTGTGTATATGTAATTTTCAAATTGATTTAGGGTTTGAATGTATGTTTCAGTTCATTTTCTAAATCACTATACGAACTGGTTTCTTGAATTAGGGTTTTTTTTTTTTAAATGAAAAAAAATATTGATGATATGTTGTTGTTGTTGTTGTTAAGTATGGCATTGAAACTACTTGAATAGCAATTAAGTATGGTATTGAAACTACTCGAATAACAATTTTCATAGTTTTACTTGACTTTTTGTTTTGGTTATACTGCTATATAATTGCCAATTAAATTGTTTGAATTGTTAATAAATGTAGACGCGCCCTCGGGGGCCTCACGCTACAGTTCGGACTCGATTTGTGTCGGTTCTTAATCTGATCTCGCAATGTGCAATGCAAGACTGATAAATCACCAAAGAGTCCAGATCCGGCAAATCGTTTTGGAAAACAGATTTTTTGAAAGAAGTGCCAAACATAGACTGCTTTGCCAGATACAGAGTCGCCACCTAAATATTTTTTATGGGGGAATTTAGGAAACCCTGACTCGTTTGCCTAAGGCCACGTGTCCGTCATCACCAAAGTTGCCTCGACTCGGGAACTTGGGTACGATTGGGAAAGGTTAGCTATGAGCAGCCCCGCTCGCCCGATCAAAGATCGGCCTCTACTAACCGTGATATCTAGTTTTGAAAACATTATGCATTCTTATTCCGGTTAATTAGCTAATCTTACTATGTGATGCGCACAACACAAAAGTATAGACTAGATCGCCTAATTTGGAACAAAGCATTGCATATCCGCTCTTTTGAAAGACAATTTGAAATTTGCTACTCGCAAGTAGGCTAAAACACGGATTTCAACGAGTTGTTCCAACTCAAACAATCCCACCTTCACCCAGTGGCATTTAGGCAATTTACATCACATAAGCATATAGCCACATGGTAAGCATGCTGTTATGTTAACATTCACACTCATGCGAGATGCTAAAGCGTAAAAAGCTTACCGAGTACTCCGAGCCAAAACAAAAGAACTTGTTAGCAATCAATGTATGATCCAAGTCCATGTTAAGTGGCTAATGCATCGCATACAAAATGCAACTAGAATAGGCTCGGCTAACCCTAGAATGATATGTGAAATGCACAGATAGCATGTATTCAAGTTTGGAATTGAAATACTATGCGGTTAGCATGATGCGCCGAGCCCGGTGCATGCAAGACTGATGAATGATGCACGCATGCATAGCATAAGGTATGCTAAATTAAAAAATGCCCTAATACTAACCATCCAAAGCAGGTAAGTAAAAGGGAGAAAGAAATGGGGGTTGGAAGACATGCACACACGCACCCACACTTATTACAAATTCGCCCTCGCTCGGAGGGACCAAAAGAATAATACAATTTAATTAACTAACAAGCTAATTAAATAATTACAGACCAATTAATTAGTTAAGCAAATTAACTAAGCTAATAAAGTGGTAAAACAACCTCGGGAAGAGGGCCCAATGCACGCATGCTCGACTCCGCTCAGAAATCCAACGCCATGCACAAGCTGCCTCTGTTTACCCTGCTTTGCTCTTCTGAAAATTACAAAATTCCCAAGGAACACTCTCTGAACACTGTGGAGGGTCACCGGCCAAGGGGGAACACCACCGGCCAAAGGTAAGTGGCCATCGACCACAAATGAAGCCATCGGCTATAAATGGATGGCCGGTCGGCACTAAATGAGGTCGGTCGGCCATCTATACCTGCAGAATCCTGTTTTGACAGCAAGAGAGGGCAAACATGGCATGGCAATGCATTTCAAAGCAATGTTCACACCACCGCACCCCTTATCATGTTTATGACTCAAAGGAGCTTGGTACTCGGCCCTTGGACCATCAATCGCGCATTTCAATGCGTGATGGCCCAAGAAGCCAAGTTGCGCATTTTAATTTCAAATGAAATGCAAACCAACTAAACATATAAGGCCCAACCTCTATCATTTGATCAAGAGACAAGGCATGCATGCCGAGTGCAACCCAAGCATATGAGCTAAATATGCAATATGAGCATGCAAGCAAGTAATGTACACTAGGTGCACAACCTAAGCAAACAAGCATGCAAGGCATTCAATAACAATGCTAATGGCAAACATGCAACAACATGTGAGGGAACTAACATGGAGACATGCAAAGCAACTTAGCAAAGGAAATGCATGCCAAATGCAAAGTGTTTTAAGCATGCAACACATGCGATGGGCTAAGCATGCAACAACACACAAGGCGAGCATGCGACAACATGCAAACAATGGACTTATACCAATTTGGGCAGCTCTCAAATGAGCCCAAAACAGTGGCCAAATGCCAAGGAAATGAAAGCCAAAACACATATAAACATGCATGCACATATGGTCCAACACTTAGGCACCAAAGAGCAATTTTTAAGCACACTTAAAAGAGGACAAACATGGATATATAGCATGCATACTAAGCTCTGAAAATCATGTTATAAAGGTGCCAAACCAAGTAAACAAGACAAGCCAAGCATACAACAATGTCCAAGGCTCAAGGGGGGGTTTTAAACCAAAGCTATATGAAGCAAGCCCCAAAGGGCCATGAGGACCTAAAACAGGTCCAATGCAGGTCTAAACAAGACCAAAGACACACCTAGATGGCATCTAAATGGTCTAAACATGGAAGCATACAAAAGAGGCCAAACATGGAGCATGAGGCTACAACCTTTCAAAGCATTAAGGGAGCATCAAATGCAAGCATACAAGCATACCATGGGGACTAAAATGATGCTATAAGTGGTGCCAAACCACTGAAACAAGCTAAGCAATGCATGCTAAACACTCACACACCCGAGGCTAGCAAGCCAAAATGCAAGGTGGCTATACAAAACATGTCAAGCATGGCCAAAGCAACTAAAAACAGAGCTAAAGCATACTAAAACATGCAAAAAAGCTTCACAAAGCTAGGCCAAAACAAGTGAGCACGGTAGTCTAAATGCTAGGCACATGTTAAGGCGATTCATGGCATTACAAGACAAGTATGCAAGGCAAGCATGGTGTGTCTAAACCAAGCAAAAACAGTGCTATATCATGGCAAAATAAGCACAAATAACACTTAAGACATGGCCAACATGAATGTCACGACCCGAACCCGCCCCCATGGGTTAAGGACATAACCGGCCAGTAATCGTGAGATTACCTACGGCCTCAAACCAAACCAAACGTATTTTTAACAGAGTTCATGGGGGCCAAACGGAAGCAATTTGAAACTTTGTCCATAGAGCCGTGCTTATATGCACATCATTACATATATATGTTAATAACTCACGACAGAAAGTACAATGACATAAAATTCTGTACAGACAGGATCACTCAAATCTAAGTCAGCCAAACAAAACTACGTACAAACACATTCAAAGACTTCACCAACCTGACAAAATAAAAATACATAACAAAAGGGCGAAGACGTGTCTCGTGCGTGAGACGCAAGGGCTGACTCCTCAAAACCTTAGTTGTTCCAAACTGACTTCCCTGAGGCTGGGTCTGGACCTCCCTTGGCTCACCTACAAACACATGAATGAGCGTGAGCGAAAGCCTAGTGAATAATATCAAATAAAGAATATACATTAGAACAATATACCTCAAACGGCCTTGGGCCCAATTTGCATTTCTAACTAATACATACGTACATAGACATATGTAAGTTTAGTAACTGGGGTTCCAAACATATCATACGGCCTCGGGCCCAATTCATTCATGTCCATCGGCCTTTGGCCCAATCGTCTATGTCAATCGGCCTTCGGCCCACATTTATATCAAACGGCCTCCGGCCCACATTTTGTCAATCGGCCTTCGGCCCACATTTTATCAAACGGCCTCCGGCCCACATTTTGTCAATCGGCCTTCGGCCCACATTTTATCAAACGGCCTTCGGCCCACATTTTATCAATCGGCCTTCGGCCCACATTTTATCAAACGGTCTCCGGCCCACATTTTATCAATCAGCCTGCGGCCCACATTTTATCAATCGGCCTTCGGCCCACATTTTATCAAACGGCCTCCGGCCCAAATTTTATCAAACGGCCTCCGGCCCACATTTTATCAATCAGCCTTCGGCCCACATTTTATCAAACGGCCTCCGGCCCACATTTTATCAAACGGCCTCCGGCCCACATTTTATCAATCGGCCTTCGGCCCACATTTTATCAAACGGCCTCCGGCCCACATTTTATCAATCGGCCTTCGGCCCACATTTTATCAAACGACCTTCGGCCCATATACACTTTCGTGTCAAACTGGTCTTTCGACCTTTCGAACTTTCATTTCAAACTGGCTCATAGGCCTTTTATATCAAACTGGCTCATAGGCCTTTTATATCAAACTATGTCCACCATTCAAATTAATGAACTTTACAAAACCTACATAGAAGTAGCAATTGGACAATAACATATGTCAGATATTACTCACAGTGATCGGCTTGTGGATTTTCCCTGGAGTTTGACCCTACATATCACATAACACATATGGGTCACAATTAATTCAATCCGCTCTTTAGTTCACATATTCCTCTTTAGGCTTCATTCTTATCTCTTTAATTCAATTACAATGCTCAATGCATACCTAAGAGTGCTTGGAAGTGAAAGGGAACGGGAAACAGAACACAGAATGCATAAACAAAATTTCAGCAAAACAGGGTCCTCGCTCGAGAGTGGACTTCCCGCTCGAGCGGACCCTTAAGCCTGCAAAAGTGCTGGTTACCTCAAATTCCCGCTTGAGCGTGAACTCGGCCGTTCGAGTGGACCGCCTGTCTACATAGCACCCCGCTCGAGCGTGAGATATCCCACTCGAGCGCACATCCAACTCTGCAAAAAGTGCTGGGAGCATGATTTTCCCGCTTGAGCGTCATGTTCCCTGCGCGAGCGGACCTCAAAATTCTGGAAAACCCAGAACAGTGTTCTTGAGCTTCATTTCGACCTTCCAGCCACAATACTTGCATGCAATGACTCAAATCCCAATATAATCATACTAACATGGCACCAATGCAAGATTATAACATTATGGAGCTCAATTTCTTGATTTATCTACATGCATGTTCCAAAATGTGTTAAACTCAACACCAACATAAAAACTCATGCATTCAAGCTCATATCTTCTCAATTGTACATGCATGTGATGAATTAGCCACATTTCTACTTAGATAACACAAAGGGTGATCAAGACATGAGTTTCCTTTAACATTTCACATGGATTATACATATTTGTGCTCAAACATGTAATATCAAGGTGATTTCCTACATGCATGCACATATTAAGCTTCAATTCAACAAATACAACCCAATTTCATTTCAATCTTACTCTTGATCACCAAATTAGTTTAAGCACACAAAAATTACAAACTATAATCCAAGAATTACTCACCTAGGAGCTTGATTCTCACAATCTATGATTAAATCTGGAATTAGACTTCCAATCCCCAAGTTTCAAGACCACAATTGCACAATCCCTCTTTCTCCCTCTCTATAGTCGGCTCTCTCCCCCAAATTGAGTCCAAGAATCAGTCAAAATGAGCTAAAGGAGAGAAATGAGGTGTAGTGCTCAAATACATCAAGTCCCACTAAGTCAATATAATAATAATAAGGCAATTGGGTATTAATCCACCAATTTAATCGATTTAATCTGACTCGAATCAATTTTCAATTAAATTCCACCGTAGGCTCTAAAAATTATGCCAATCACAATGGCGTAATCAATTTCGGGTTCTGTGGCCGATAAGGCCTCCAATTTAATTTTCGAAGCGGAAAAATCAAACAGATATTCCTACGGTGAACAGATAGAATTTCAAAATCACATATTATCACACAATGGCACACAAAATCATGCTAAACACATAATCATATTCAGATTAAGGACCAATTAGCTAATTACGGAACAGGGGTATCACAATGAACTTAAAAATGGTGCTCACACATGAGGCTAAAATGACACTTTTCGAAGATAACAAGGAGAGGGGATGGCCCTCTCCTTCTTAGGACCTCAAACCACCATCCTCACCACTGAACACTTTTCAGAACACTTTTCATTCGACGGTTCCAATCCTTTTCGATAGCCATTCACTTAGTCTCAAAATCAAGCAACATTCTGTTCTCAAAGTCAGAGACTCACCTTTTCCGCCATACAAAGCTTGTATGGTGCCATACCGAAACTAGAGTGCGAGCTGTTGTTGTAAACAAAGTTTGTCAACGATGGATAGATCTTTCCAATTCCCGAAAATCTAACGCACACATTTGGAGCATTTCTCCCAGAATCAAAAAAGTTATTTCTGATTATACATCAA
>JAPPVO010007262.1:0-30265 GCA_030407325.1 Camellia japonica
AAGTTTTAAAAGGTTTGTGGAACTATGAAACAATAAAATGAAAGTAAGGGAACAAAACGTGTATGTAGGTATAGGGATGAAGTGTTTTTTCTTTTTTTTTAAAAAAAAATATCTAATTGGACAGTAGTTAAATGAGAGAAGTTGCAGGTGTGGAGTAATAAAAGATGAGGGTATAAAATGTGGACAGTTAAACAGTGCAGGTGTAAGTTTTTTTCTTTTAAATTATATAATTTCTAAGTGACAAAATTTTTAAATTTTGGAGTTTCACTTAATACATAGTAGAGATAATGATAGTTGGAGTTATAATTGTCATAATAGGAAGTGAAAGTGGGAATTAATAAGGCAAAGAGAAGCAGGAAATGATAGCAAAACAAAAATGAAAGTAAAAAATGCAGCAAAAAAATATAAGAAAAAGGGGAAAATAGAAAACTTGAGGAGAATATTATTAGAAGTTTTATAAAAATGAAATATTTTATTAAAAAAGAAAAAGAAAAACTAATTAGAGACATATACAAATACTTGGATGGTTTCTAAATTTTTTAGTTATATAGTTTATTAATTTTTTTTTCACTCATTTCTAATTATATGTTTGTAGAAAACTTTAATACTATATGAAATAAATAAAAAATCATTATAAAATTTCATTAATTTTCATTTACAGCAAATATGTTTGATTAAGGCCAAATTGTGCAACATTGAGGCCGTTAATTAGGATCTCCTAACTTTACTTGCTTGTCAAACTGTATACTTTATGTGTGTTTAATGTCAATCAGGTTGTACATAGTCGGAGCATAAAATGGGTAAAAAAATAGAATTTGGAGCGAAAACAGATTCCCGCACGTGCGTTGCTTTTCACGAAAACATGCCCGATGTTTTAAACCTATTTGGAAGAAAGCAGAAGTATAAATAGGCAAGAAAAAAGCTGGATTAGGGTTCTGAAATTGTTTTGGTAAAGAAAGAGAGGCTAGGGTTTCAAGAGAGGATTTGCTCCAAAAAGCTTGAAGAACACTTTCATGGGGTCTTCTTCCTCATCTTTTTCCTCTTCCCACTCCTCCATTGTAACGCCCTCAAAATAATACATAAAACCCCACATTCTCGACAAGCATTGATATAAGAGAAATGAACATCTTTCTATTCATCAGAGTATTCATTACAAAAGTATTACATGTTGACACAAAAGTAAATGCCCTATGGGCTTACAACTTTCTAAGCCAACACTTGGTTATAAAAAGAGAGTACTAACTCAAATACATATTAAGCCATTGGCTTGAGTTTACATGTAATGCATCAAAAGATAACAAAATAATCAAAAAGAGTCTTCAACTCCCAGAACCTCCAAGCTATGATCTTGGAGGTGGCATATCACCTGGACCTGAAAATGATGTCCCATATAGAGTGAGCCACAGCCCAGTAGAGATATACTAAACCAACTATAAGCAATGACTAAAATAATAGCATGTGGTAGATGGTCAACTCTTATAACAAATTTATATCACATCACAGGTCCATGACAATCATGTCCATGTTACATTTCACTTTCCTTTACTTATCAATTCATTTCATAAGCGTGGCTCAGAACTTGGCCAGATAATTTAAAAAAGATTACATCTCCGATTTTATCAGTTTCATACTTTGCAATTCCTATGAGATCACAACTCATATTAAAACACTTCCAATACTTCACGTAATACACATAGTTGCTCTATTAACACTTCCATTTAGTACACATATTTGCTGTACAAACATTTCATAAAGATACACATATTTGCTGTATCTATGGAGTCCATCCCTTATCTTCTCCCAAACTGGTTTGAGAGTTCATCCCTTATCTTCCCTCAAACCGTAGAGTACATCCCCTATCTTCTCCCACACAATACACATATTCTAAGTATATAAGCAATTATCATACACAAGGATCAGTCAATATACATATTTGATATATTATTCCAACTGTCATATTCAATGACATATTCATATAATTAGTTTCGGTTTTCCTTAGTCAACATGCAGTGTCTACAACAATCAAGACTATCCTCCACCGATAGCCCAAAGCAGATATTTCTAAACAGAACATAAATGCATAAACAAATATTATATCAACATTTTCCATAGGTGAGTGATTAATTTATTCGACTACACCATTCAATCCCATACTTTCCCAATTTCATTATTCTCAACTCAATTTCACATTTCCCAAATTAATTATTGAATACAATTAGGGCATTTTCCCCCTTTTTCCAACAATAGCTCTAAGGCTTACTTTTCACCCATAATCCATAAACAACCTCCATTTCAAGTCTATAACACAAATATGACTCAAATATGGAAAATCCCTCTTTTAGAAATTACACAACAAACTCTAACTTTTTCAAAATTACCCAATAACCCCAACATATCAAAATGCCAAAATTTAAAGACAAAGCTCATAAGAAGGAGTAGGGTATCCCTACCTCGAAATTAGAAGCCCAAAGGAGAAGATGACCAAAATCCAAAGTGCTCAAAATCAAAGATTTTTCAGATTAAAACGAAGCTCAAGTCACCCTCTATCTTTCTTACAAAGGACTTAGGGTAGGAACACACTAATAAGAGATGAAACCCTAGAGAGAAGGTGTGTAGAGAGAGAGGGAGCTCGGATCTAGGGTTTACAAAACAAAAGAGATGAAAAAGTGAAGTGTAATCCCGCTGCTGTCTGCTGATATAACACAGGCTCGCTCGAGCGAAGGATTGGTCGCTCGAGCGACCAGACACAAAGAACCCTCGCTCAAGCGAAGAAAGTCTCGTTCGAGCCAACAATTCGAAGCTTCAGGTCTGCAACCAGAAGCACGCTTGAGCGACAGAATGCTCGCTCAAGCGAAGAAACTCAAAACATACACCTCTCTCGCTTGAGCGAAGGAAAGCTCGCTCGAGCCAAGAAATGCAACTCTTAGGTCCAGAACCAGATGCAGACGCAGACGCAAGCTCGAGCGAAGGACTTCTCGCTCGAGCCACAGACACAAAACTCAACTCTCGCTTGAGCGAACAAACCCTGGCTCGAGCGAAGGGTCCAAAACAAAGAGCTCGCTCGAGCGACAAAGTCCTCGCTCGAGCGAAGACACCAAAATCTGGGCAGCAAGTATTTGTTCCCAATCACACCTAACCTATAACAAACCTGCCCAACACATCCTATAACTCATAAATAAGGAATTAAAGGATAACAACAAGATATAACAACAGCCAATACGACGGAACATAAGTCCGGAACACTGTACATAAAGGGGTAAAACCCGAGATCGCTATATCCATGAGTGGCTAGTCGTCTTTTCTAGGGTTTTGATGAAACCCTAGCCATGTAATTAGGTTTTTCTTTTTGATTTTCAATTATGTAAAGGATTGAACATTTGTATGGTGTTTTAGAAGTCTCATATATATATTTTTCATTATTTCTTCAAATATTCGACTTTCTGTGATTGTTGAATGTTTTCCATACAAGCGTATTCTATTCTTTTATATTCAAGGTATGGGACGAACCATACTACGAGAGACGAGTCGTGTCACTACTTTAGTTTAGAGTGAACGATTTGTACTACTTGAGATGGTTTGTGCTCGTACATTGAACGTGATGATTTTTTGTTAAATGCTTTGAACTTGTAGTTGCGAAGCATTATTCGTTTGAACCATAACATAATTGATTTCAATTAGAAACCCTATTTACGTGACTAGTGGTGGACTCTTTGCCCTAGGTTTTTTCCCAAATCAGTAAATCTAATTTTATTTATAATTGATAATTTAATTACTTAGTTTAATTTATTTGTTATTAAATTAGGTTATGAACAATCAATCTTTTCATCAAAATTAATTTAGGAATTTAACAATTAAATTAGTTTAATTTCACAATTGTCCCTGTGGATCGATACCTGGACTTGCTATTATTCTAAAAGAATTTGGTATAGTTTTGTGTTTAATTTTGGTGTGTTCAACGACCCATCAAATTTTGGCGCCGTTGCCGGGGACTTCTGGCGAAATTAATTAATTTAAAGTTGTATTCTTATTTTAATTTTTAGTTTAGGATTTTATGCTTTCGTGTTGCTAAGTGTGCAGAGTGTTTGAAAGTGGAAACTATCACCGAAGTGCAAGCGGAGCGCAACTAAGCTTAAAAAAAAAAAAAAAGTAGCACTGAAGTGCTTAAACAGAAGCAAACACTTGCAAGCAAAGCACCAAAGTGCTAAAAAGAAAGACAAAGCTCATTTAGAGGTTGGAGACAGCGTCTACACGTCAAGCACCCGCAAGACGAGTAAAGCGTTTTCGTTAAACCGCTGTGAATATTTCTCCCTTTGATATTTTGCTTTCGTAACTTAGTGCACAGAGTCGGAACTTTTTGTATGTGTGTGTGGGTAGTGTATGCACGGGCGCCGTTCTTATCGCCCTGAATTGTGGAGTTTGGACTTTAAACTAGAAAGGACTCTTAGGAGACTTAGAGCCTCTGCCTGTGTTCCTAGGCTTGAATATTCATATTCATGCATTGAGCCATTAGAGATGGAAGATCCAAATGTCCCGAATGTGCCCAACTAGACCCTTAAGGATTATTTCACACCCACTGCATATACATCACCATCATGCATCCAATTACCCAACACCACTGCTGCTCATTATGAAATTAAGTCCAGCACCATACAAATGCTCCCATCATTCCATGGACTAGCTCATGATGATCCTTACAAACATTTGAATGAATTTCTAGAAATTTGTTCGACAGTGAGGATCCAGAATTTCACAAATAAGGCCTTAATGTTGCGATTGTTTCCATTCTCATTAAAGGATAAGCCAAACACTGGCTGAATTCCTTACCTGCTAATTCAATCACAACTTGGGACCAATTACAGCAACGGTTCTTGGAGAAGTAATTTCCCATAGGTAAAACCAACCAACTTAGGCGAGCCATCACCAATTTTGCTCAAATTGATGGCGAACAATTCCATGAGACGTGGGAAAGACTTCGAGACCTTCTTCTACAGTGTCCCACCACCAAGTGCTTGATTGAAAACTTGTTCAAACATTTTATTATGGCTTAACTGAGCGCATCGCCAAACGGTGGATTCATCATGTGGTGGGACATTCATGTCCAAAATAATGCCCAGGCATGACAATTGTTTGAGAACCTAAGTGATAATTTCCTTCACTATGCCTCCGCAGCCCGGCAAGTCTGGCAACCAGTAGTTGGAGCCCCGAAGAGAGGGGGCATTTATGAGGTTGGGCAAAACCTAGAGTTAGCCCAACAAGTAGAGGCATTGTCTCGCAAAATGGACCAATTATTAGCTGCAGGATATGCCCCTACACAACAAGATCAGCCTCAATTTTACAAGGCATATGCTATATGTGCGAGCCCTGCTCATGACTTGAGTGAGTGCCCTTCGGCATCACAATTTCCGGAGTTAGTCCAAGAGCATGTGAATGCGGTTCAAGGATTCTCCAACCCGAGTAATGACCCATATTCTAATACCTATAATCCCGGATAGAGAAATCACCACAATTTTACATGGAGACCCCCTTCACAAGGCACTTCTTACAATCATCCACCACCAAGGTAGAATTTTAATAATTTTGCCAACTAATCATCTTACCGACCACCGCAACTTATCGACCCCCACAACCGTACCGGCAACCACAACGAGATGGGAAGATGACATGCATGAAATTTCATTAACAGTATGAAATTACAGGTACAGGAAGATGACATGCATCGAGAGAGATTCAGAAAGTACAAATTACCCCTACTACTGCTACTCGCATCCATACAACCAACCCCTTAGCCTCATGATTAATTTTTTTTTTTTTTAGCAAAAAAAATAAAAATAAAAATAAGAAGGACTTAACTAAAAAATAATACATCAAGTTAAGAAGACTTAACTTGAACAATACATCAATAGTAAACTCATATTTTTGTTATTGCATTTTCTATCACATATGCATAAATCATAAAAAGTGATAAACACCCACAATTGAACATCGACTCAACCGTGCAGGTCAAGTTTGAAACTTTCATAATACATCAAAGTCTATTTTTAACTATAACGTATTCTACGGATGATCTTTTATTTAGTCACGAGACGAATTATTGATAGTTTGCTTATAATATATGATTAAAGGCTCGTTTTGAAAAATATTATTTTAATAATTTTTTGATTTTTTATAAAAAAATATACAGAAAAATAGAAAGTAATGTGACACTTTATAATAACTTTTTAACTAAAATATGTAATTGTCAAACGAAGCCTAAAATTCATTCATAAACAAAGTGTGATAATAAAATTATTTTTTCAAGAGACGATGTAATAACTTTTTCAATACAAAAAAATTCAAATGCCCTTCTTAGAGCATCCACACCGGTCCTTCAAATTTTTAGTCAAATTAAAGCTTAAAAACTTACTTTGCTATTTTAGCCCTCTAGCATCAAACTCTCCCTTCAAACTTAATCTTATTAAAATATTATTTTCTTATTGTGTTTGTTATTCTTTCTTTTTTTATTAAATTGATGAGTTACCAGCCAAATAATTCTTAAAAAATGCAAAAGAAAAAAAAAAAATTATTGTTGACCGGTTGACTGGCCAAACTTCCGATAACACTAATCTGCTTGTTGTAGCGATGAACAGGACCTCACCATAATAAGCGAGGTACTGTAACAATTACAAAATGAAACAAGTTACAAGTGAGACTGATGTAGTTGACTTTTTAAAGTTTATATCACTAATTTAACTAGTAAAATAATTTTACCGAATTTGATGAGATACTGTTAAAGCAACTTATCTCGAAATTGGTTGTGTCCCTTAATTTTATCCCAATCAAACATTGGTTTTTGATAAAATTATAAAATCACTATATATCATTGGCTACAGACTGGAGATTTTATTGGTGCTAAGACTTGGGGAGTTGTGCCGGCGAAATTCTTAACAACTTTCACTTTGTTTTTGTTTTCACTTTTGAACTTTCAAATGCATGAATGGAAGACCTCATATTGTTATCTAGCAAGTAAAATGACTGGTGAAAGTTGCTTGTTAACTTCTTATACTATCATCCTTATGTTATAAGTTATATAGATTGACAATTACTTTATTATAGTTTGCTTTAGCCTTTAGTTGAATCTTAGATTTATATAAAGAGATTTTTTTTGAGGGAAAAATGAATAGTTTATAGGAGTACTTCATTTTCATTTCTCTTTCTTTTTCAAATTTTATTCTCAAATTGATTAAAGTTGTTTGACCTCCATCTAAATAAAACTTATTTGAAATAAGCTTGTTTATAAGTAAGTCAGTCTTTAACAAAATTTAAAACTCAATTATGAACAAATCAAGTCATTTGAATTTTACCAGAATACATCTCTAAAATTCTGTAAAATTTTAAACTGTCTTTTATTTTTTTAACTTACTTTATAGGAAGTTATTTCCAACACTAATACCAACGGATATTCTAACAACGTTAATTGGTTGATACTGTAAATTTTTTTTTTTTTTTGGGTACATTGGAAAGTAATTGGTTGATACTGTAATGAATTGACAATAATGACCAGTGGGTAATGGTAGACTCACCAGCAATAGAGAGCTTAATCAATTGAAATGGTGTAGGTGCACAGCCTGGTACAATTTTTGGACCAAACAATAATGTTCCTGCTTTACTAGGATCGACTTGACTCTAATTTAAAATCCTAGTTAGGGCTACTAATTTTAGTGGACAAAAATTGATTCTCAAACGCTTTTATTAGAACCAATTATTAGCGTAGGCAAAACATTTAACCAAAATAGGAAAAATTATTCAATGTTTCTAGAACGTCACATGTTCATATTTTAGGATTAATCATCATATATCATATCTCTTCATATTCCTCAATCACTTGACATAAAATCATGGATTATACATTCTCCACTAATCACAACATATTGGAACACCACGTAATTGTACTCCAGGAGCATCCAATAACCACTCCCAAAATAGACAGTACTAGAATTTATGTTGCATTTATTAATTAGTGGCGAATATTCATTTTTCATTTTACATTTGTGTAAAAGCAAGTGCAATAAGAAATGTATAATTTTTTTATTTTATTTATAAAGTGACTTAAATATGTGCCCTAAAAACATCCATTACAAGACAATTTGAAATCTTTGACAATACAATTGTTGTAATAATTGGAGATATTGGTAATTTATCACTAATTGATTTAATAAAAGGGGAAAAAAAATTAACAGTCTACTTTTAATCACTTGCATGTTAAAAACAAAGTGTGAATATCAAATTTTTTTTTTTTTTAAATTTTAAAAAGGATAGCTACTCCTGAGATTTGAATAAAAAATAAAAAAAACTACAAAAATTTGACATAATTATGCTGATCCCTTTATTTATAATGGAAAATGATTGGTGGCCCTAAAAACTGTGGCTCAAATGGCTCAAATTTCCTTTTTTGGATAAGTTTGTTTTTTTTTCTTTTTTTTTTTTGCCTTATTTTTTTTTTTATTTCCTTATATAGAAATTTCGGGACATTCGAGCCCCAAAATTTCGGGCTCCCAACTGCTACCGTATTTATAATATATACTAAAACAAACATAACTAGTGTGGGTGGTGTATGAACATATGAATAATGAATGCTAACCCCCCCCTAGATCCATCATTGTTTGTGCCGGCGAAATTCTTAACAACTTTCCCTTTGTTTTTGTTTTCACTTTTGAACTTTCAAAAGCATGAATGGAAGACCTCATATTGTTATCTAGTAATTAAAATGACTTGTGAAAGTTGCTTGTTAACTTCTTATATTATCATCCTTATGTTATATGTTATAAGTCATATAGATTGATTACTTTATTATAGTTTGCTTTAGCCTTTATTTGAATCTTAGATTTATATAAAGAGATTTTTTTAAGGGAAAAATGAATAGTTTATAGGAGTACTTCATTTTCATTTCTCTTTCGTTTTCAAATTTTATTCTCAAATTGATTTGGGTTAAAGTTGTTTGACCTCATTCTAAATAAAACTTATTTGAAATAAGCTTATTTATAAGTAAGTCAGTCTTTAACAAAATTTAAAACTCGATTATAAACAAATCAAGTCATTTGAATTTGACCAGAACGCGTCTCTAAAATTTTGTAAAATTTTAAGCTATCATTTATTTTTTTAACTTACTTTATAGGAAGTTATTGGGTAGTTCAACACTGCTACCAACGGATATTCTAACAACATTAGGAAGTTGATAAAAAGTTGATTTTAAAAAAAAAATTTTTAATGATTTTTTGGCTTTATGCGTTAAAAAAGCTGACTTTTTTGTGATTTTATTGTAAAAAAAAAAATTAAAAAATTAAAAAACTAACTTTTTTTAAGAAAGTTTTCAAAACACCCCTAATTTGTTGATACTGTAATGAATAGACCATAATGACCAGTGGGTAATGGTAGACTCAGCAATAGAGAGCTCAACCAATTGAAATGGTGTAGGTGCACAGCCTGGTACAATTTTTTGACCAAATAATAATGTTCCTGCTTTACCAGGATCGACTTGACTCTAATTTAAAATCCTAATTAGGGCTACTAATTTTAGCGGACAAAAAAAGGATTCTCAAACGCTTTTATTACAACCAATTATTAGAGTCAGAAAACATTTAACCAAAATAGAAAAAATTATTCAATATTTCTGAAACGTCATGTGTTTATATTTTAGGACTAATTATTATATATTATGTCTTTTCATATTCCTCAATCACTCTATATAAAATTATAGATTATATCTTCTCCACAAATTACAACACATTGAAACATCACGTAGTTGTACTCCAGGAACACCCAATAACCACTCCCAAATAGACAGTACTAGAATTTATGTTGCATTAATTAATTAGTGTTGAATATTCATTTTTCATTTTACATTTGTGTAAAAGTAAAATGTATAATTTTTTTTTTTTTATAAAGTGACTTCAATATGTGCCCTAAAGACATCCATTACAAGACAAATTGAAATCTTTGACAATACAATTGTTGTAATAATTGGATTTACTGTGTTTTTTATTTTTATTTTTATGTATTATTAAACTTTCTTATATAATTGAATGTTTTTCAATGTAGGTTTCAAGATATTGGTAATTTATCACTAATTGATTTAATGGGGGGGGGGGGGGAAATTAACAGTCTGCTTTCAATCACTTGCACGTTAAAAACAAAGTGTGAATATCAATTTTTTTTTTTTTAATTATAAAAAAGGGATAGCTACTCTTGAGATTTGAATAAAAAATAAAAAATTCTATAAAAATTTGACATAAGTATGCTGATCCCTTTATTTATAATATATACTAAAACAAACATAACTAGTGTGGGTGGTGTATGAACATATGAATAATGAATGCTAAAATATATATTTTAGTGTAAAAATAATAATAAATTTTTGTTATCCATATGACTGTGAAAATGAAAATTTTTGTATATTTCCCAAATATTAAGAAAGATTAGTAAAATTTATCAATAAAAAAAAAGAAACTTGGAAACGCAAAATTTTTTGTAGTCTCCTTTGAGTGTGGAATGGGGTGTAATACATCATTATGTTTGAATAATGCTCATGGATTTAGATCTTAGCCTCCTAAGCTTGTTAATTAGGGTATTATCTTGTAGATAGTCTAGACCATTACTCAAATCAACATAAATTCAAATTTGAGTGAAAAATACTCCAAACTGCCCCTTCATTTATTTTATTTTATTTTATTTAAAAAAAAAAAAAAAACTAAAACTTCGCTACAAGTTATTAAATTATTATTTTTACTTTTTGATATATATTTTTATAAAAACCTTTACAAAAAATAATTTTCAAACAGCCCATAATTCAACATATCGACCCCCACAGTCATATTTTGAATAAAATTATTAACACATTTTGTGAGTAACTACTTGTTATTTGTGTGATGATTGGAGATGACTTGAGGAGTCAATGCAAATGTTGTTTTGCTGCTGGTTTTTGAGTTAGGGGGATGCACCCCCTTCTTTGCTCTATAGTTTGTCTTATCAATCAATGAATTATTGTACTCCTTATATATATTATAGTCTGAAATGAATAGGAAAATTAAACCAAAGTTCACGAATACACACTGATTTGTGAGCCCACTTGATGACTTTGTTGAAAGATCCAAAAAAAAAAAAACAGGAATGAAAGAAAATATTCAAACAATTGTGCACCAAGGTGGGTGACTCCGACATCACGACGCCCCACTAGATGTTTAAGCGGAAACTTCCATCCAACCAAACCAAACCCCACAAACAAAGAAACGTAAGGAATGTGAAAACGTGTCTACACCCATCCTTTTCTATTCTAGAAGCCTACTATATTTTTGCCCAAAAAAAAAATAAAAATTCACATGAGTCCAAAAGTGCGTTCACTAGGATTTGGAGTTGCAAGTTGTGCAAGCGATTTGAAAATTGATTTTCTTAATTTAAAAAAAAAAAAGAAGTATAAAAAAATAAAGGGAGTTATGTGATAATTTGTAATATATTTTTTTTAATATCTTTTAGCTATTTTAGCCACTCTTCAAACATGATCAATTAGACTCATTTCATGGCCTATTTTGATAATTTAAATTATTCACTTTTTAAAAGATATCAAGTAAAATATATTTGTAAAAAATCAAATTGATCGAATATCAGTAGTATTTTCATCAAATTATATTTGTATCTAAAAGAATAAAAGATAAGTGTAATTTAAAGTATATAACTAAATACAAATATAATTTAATGAAAAGCTAGCCTACCAATATCTAATTAACTTAATTTTTTATAAATATATTCCACTTGGTTTGAATTATCAAAATGCGCAATAGCAACCGCAAAGCTTGTCCACTAATGATTTTTTGTAATTTGTTTGTAATTATTATTATTTAAATCATATAAATATATAACTTCAGTTATTGGGTGAGTACACACAACAATCATAATGTTCTAAAAAAATAGAATAATTTTACTTTTTAGTAAAGTTAGGCCTCGTTTGGAACCATGTTATTTTAATAATTTTTTGATTTTTAATGAAAAGATGTGAAGAAAAATAGAGAGAGTGATGTCATAACTTATAGCGACCTTTTAACTTTTTAGCTAAAATATATAGTTGACAAACAATGCCTTGGTTCGTCAAAATAGTTTAAGAATTTTAATTAGAATAAAAATGTGTGATTGAGATTAAATAAAATTTCTTAATATGTTATATTATTACTGATATACTTTTGTTCCAAGAGCCATCCTTCTAGATTAAATTAATCATCTTCGTAATTTACAAAAAAAAGACTCACTATTGTAAGTCTAGGTCGCTAAAATATAAATAATCACTTGTTGATAAGTATATGTACACCAACCCATGATATCAGTCTTCCCACAAACATAGACCTTGTTCAAACCACCAAAAGAAACATGGGTATGTTCTTCAAGCCTTCTCTGCTTCCCCTCCTCATGTTGCTTTTGGTGTTTAGCTTCACAACTACTAAAAGGCCAAGATTTGCAGAAGCCAGACCACTTTCTTCCCCACCTCAACAAAGTAAGCAATTTACTCTCTCTCTCTCTCTCTCTCTCTCTCTCTCTCTATATATATATATATATATATTTGTACTGATTTTGTGAAATGATTGTTTATAGGATTGTCAAAGATGCTTGGAACACTAGGATTGGTATGCAAGTGTTGTGATGGACCTGGAGAAGAATGCAAAACTACATGGGTTGAGCCTTGCTCTAAGCTCCAATGTTTGCCTTGGAAAGCTATGTCAAAACATGTGAATAAGATATAGTTTTGATTTTGTTGTAAATATAGCCACTTTATATATATATATACTTACTAGCTACTTTATGAAATCAAGTGGTCTTCAATTCAATCCAATTTTGAAGTTTTCCAGTTTTCCCTAATTCTCTAATTAACAGTCACTTGAGATTTAACTGGAAACACAGGGCTTTCTTCCTTGTTTCAGCAGAAAATTAAAAATGTTTTTAGCATTTTCTAGTGGTGGTTGTGAGATTTGGTAAAAATTACAATGATTTATGTGAAATTTTAATAAAAATATAAGAGTGTAATTAAACTAAAAACAAAATTCAACCAGAAAAAAAGTTAATTTGGAAATACACCTTTTTTTTTTTTTTTTTTTTTTTGTAATCAATGAGAATTGAGTTAATTTGGAAGAGAAATAAATAAATAAATAAAAAAGATGTTCTGTTTTTTGTTTTATTTCACCTTATTTATTTGAAAGTTGAAACCTGTTTTTTCTGAAGCGTATTGAGGATTCATATTCTTGGAGCAACCCAGACATGAATGAGTTCGTGCATCGTGGAACTTAACTTTTGTACTAGGGTTGTTTGGGTAATCTGATAAATTTTTTATTTTTTATTTTCAAAATCATTCCATTTTTCGTTTGATTTTAACATGATTTGGGTACTTTTCTCAAACAACTTGAAGTAGTGACTCATAAAACCTGGGTTGGGTTGTTTGGGAAGTGAAATTTTACCCTAATTTAGGTTAAAATTTATAAAAAAATAAAATAAATCAAAATAGTTAATAAAACAAAATATTACATCAAATTCATAATCATTTAATTTTTTTTCCCATAAACATCACATCCAACTATAAAAAAAAAAAAATTATCTTTCTAAATACAAAAATTTTAACCTATTAAAATAGTTAAAAACTAAAATAACCTCCCAAAAATCCACAAAAAATAATTCATCACCCTAATTTAACCCTTCAATTCCATCGCCAATGATGTGAAATTAGGGAGTCAATGATGAGAGAGAAATGTGAGATTGTTTCACATAAATCCTAGCCATTCAATTCTATCTCCAATGATGTGAAATTAGGGAGTCAAAGATGAAAGAGAAATGTAAGATTGTTTCACACAAATCCTAGCCATGTCATTTGAGATAGAATTAGAGTCTCAATTAGAAGATGTTGCGGGACGGAGATGCAGCGGAATTGAAATTAATTTTGAACTCTTCCCAAACAGACCCCTAGGAATTGAACGATGTCATGTTAAAATTTGCCAAATTAAAATAATAATAATAATAATAATAATAATAAATAAAAAACTCCTGGGTGATGTCACACTTATAGCAAGTGATAATAAATAATTTAAAATGAGATCATGTGAGGATACTCGATTAATTTAGTGAGTGGGGAGTTGATTTCACCCATTTTATTTGCTCAACTCTATCGGTCAATGACATTGTGTTTCTTATATTTATTCTAACATGTACAAGTTATTATTTTATTTTTTAGGGGCATTTACATACAAGTTCTATTTTGTGAACTTATAATTCATTAAGTCTTAAATAAAATTATTTGTTCCTTCAAGTCCCATTAATTTTTAATAGACTAATTTACTCTTCCAAGACCTCCTCCATAGCTTTCAAACATCCATTGTTGTACTCCATTCCCTCTCTCTTACTCTTACTCTCCCTCTCTCTCTCTCTTAGATCTCGAACCAGATCTAGAACTAGATTAGGAGATTTCCAGATCTGGAAAGTGTGTGTCACACTAACTGACCCGATGCCATTCAATGCCCGTACCAAAACGCCCATACCAACAAGCTCCGTGTGTGCCTTTGCATCTACTGCATCTCTCTCTCGCTCTAATAATTGATTCTTTCTCATACTCTTCTTCACATATTTTGCTTTGGAGATGGTTTTGGTTCGTCATTCCTAGAAATGAATCAGACTTTGAAGGAATCTCAGGCCGCCAAAAGAAATATTCTGACGAGAACGCAGCATCGACGTGGTCTCAGCCTCACCGGTGACGAGAACTTGGATCTCTTTTCTTGGAACCGTCGGAGTCTCTCCGTTGCTTCCTCCGACGAATCGGACTATACAAATCTTCATCCATTTCATTGCGTTTCGTTATTGTTTACCGAATGAAACACGCTCATGAATTTTGATTTATTTTTTTAAATTTGGAGGATGATCTGGTCCATTGATACTTGATAATATTATAAATATATGTAAACTTCTTCATTTTAATTCTGATTTGTCGACTTCCAATTAATTATGAAAGAAATTGAGAAATTTCTCAAAACTGATAATATTCTCAATTAATACTAGAAGCACCGATAATATTCTCAGTTCATATTAGGAAAAAAATTGAGAAATTTCTTAGTTTTGATAATTATATACTGAAATCATTCTCTGTTTTGAAAATTGAGAATATTCTTAGTTTTGAAATTCAGAACATTATCAGTTTTGGGATTAAAGGGCAAAACGTATTTTTATCTGTAAATGAGACTTATTGGTTCAAAAACTTTTTGACAAGACCTAAGCTACCACTAAATATCTAGACAGGACTTTTTGGTAATTAATCCTATTTTTTAAGATTACAATGTTGGTAGTGTGATTATCCAATAACAGGGAATTAAGGCCTCGTTTGGGATACTCAAAAAAATCCAAAAAGTTAAAAAGTTACTAAAAAAATTAAAAAGTTATCACTATTCACCAAAAAAAAATATAAAAAAATTAATTTTACACAAAATTATTACAAACAACTTTGACGTCCCCACAGACACAAGCTGACTTTTTTGGAAAAATTGCATAAGCAGGGTGCACAAATAACACGATGTTGTTCGGCCAGTGGGGGCATCACGGGTCCCGTTTTGATAATCTGAACCGTTTAATGTGTAAAACTTGTCGAGTACTATATGCTTTTAAAAAATCACATTGATCGGATATCGCTAACTATATGATTCAATCAGTTTTGTATAAAAAATGGATGATGTTATAGTTAACGGTTGAAAAAAAAAACTAATCCGATCAGATAGCTATTGATATCCGATTAACGTGATTTTTTACGAACGTATAGAACTTGACGAGTTCTACACATTGAACGGTTCTGATTATCAAAACGGGACCCGTGGTAGGCCTCCGCGGGCCGAATAGCACTGTCCAATTCAATGTCCGAAAATGAGGGAACCATCTCCTAGTCTATACTCTGCCCACGCTGTCCCTTAATTCATCCCACCGTATAATTCATACAATTTTTTAATACACATTTTTTTATAAAAAGTCAAAAAGTTATCACAAATAACTATTTTTTTTCCTCAATTTTTTAATCCAAAAAGTCAAAAAATGCCCTAAATAACTCCTAAATAAAGAACATGTTGAATAAATAAAAAAAATATTATTAAACGATTACATAGTCGATGTTTTAGACTCATATATCAGACTGATATGAGTGTAAATTTTTTCACACATACCTCGTTGGTTGAACCAATAAGGTGAATCCACCAAAAACTTAAAATAAGCCAATTAAATGGTATATTGTGAACAAATTAGCAAATGGATTACCATGAGATTACAGAAGGGTTGGACATTGTCAACGAAAGACAGAAGATAGAACGGCCCCTATTCTCTAATAATGAGTTACCTATCATTCAAGAGTCCACAAACTCTTATCTGGGTCCAAGAATACATTTTGATAATGAGCATAGAAAGTTGGTTAATTTTGGGGATTTGGGGCTTTCGGCCTAATAGAATGACCCATGAGCCCAACATCCTCATTCATGTGGCAATCTTAGAGTGCCGTTTAGGCCCATTTATCTGATAAAAA
Organism: Camellia japonica; assembly: GCA_030407325.1. Classification (NCBI taxonomy): domain Eukaryota; kingdom Viridiplantae; phylum Streptophyta; class Magnoliopsida; order Ericales; family Theaceae; genus Camellia; species Camellia japonica. Next base: position 16,553 of record JAPPVO010007262.1, read on the forward strand.
TTTGGCCCATAAAGATAAGTTTCAACTTTAAAACTCCCTAGTCTACTCTCCAAGGACATGTTTGATTTACCAGACTAATAGTGAAAGTATTAATAATTTCATCAAATTAGTATGATTTACTATTCAATTAGATTAGTAGAATAAATTATCTCATTGTCTATTGTTTGATTTGCATTAGATAAGAAAATATATGAATGTAGGATTATAATTATATTTATCTTCTTTTTTAATCTTACCCTCCATTAATGTTTCTTCACAATTTTTACTTTTTCAAAATTTCTTTATAAACATGGTTTTGAAAATAATTATAAATAAATAAATAAAAATACAAAATACAAAGGCTATGTTTGGTTTGTTTTTTAATTTTTTTTAAATATAAACTAATTTGATAAAATAAATATCAAAAAATATTTTTAAATTTTTAAAAATTATTTTTGCCTTCTAAAATAGAAAATTGTATAAAAATAATAAGTGTTTTAATTTTTAATCAAGGGTAAAAGAGTATTTTTATTTTATTTTTCAGCTCATGATATATAATCTCACCCTTATCCCATTACTAAAAATCTTACAAATTTATTGGATTAATAATTCTGAAACAAAATTTTAATACAAATATAGGATTATTAGACTCACGGATTAATAATCATAATCTCATATTGTAATCCTGTCAATCAAACATGCCGTATATGTATCACAAATTATATTTTTATGATTATAATAAGCTAGTTAATTATATTTTATTTTATTTTTATACATTAGAGAGGAGGCGAGTCGGACCTATTACCTCCTAGTGAAGTATACGAGTTCCTAGTGACTAAACTAGCCTCAACGGTTAGTTATTCTTATTGTTGGTCCTGTTTCAGGAGTAAAATTTTAGTTTTTTTTAGATTAAAATTCACAAAATGACAAAATAAGTTAAAATAGTTAATAACATAAAATGTCATATTAAATTCATAATTATTTCATTTTTTCTCTCGTAAGTATTACATCTAACTATAAAAAAATTCAATCATCTTTCAAAATACAAAAATTTTAACCTATTAAAATAATCAAAAATTAAAATAATCAACTTTCTAACCATCCACAATATATAACAACGTTTAATAGTAATGTACAACTAGCTATCTAATAGAGATTTCATGCGCTAAATAAGAGAATTAGTCATGTTGCAGGCAAGGAGGTCTCTCGAGCTTACGGTGTGCTACAATCGCTTGAGCAATAGACAAAGAGGGGCTTCTCATCATCCACAAAGAGGGGCTTCATCAGACAATGAACTAAAACTAAAAAAAGTAGGCATAATTAGCCTGTGTCAAGTAGCTCAATCCGAGCAAGTCCTCTATTGAGTAGGCTCTCTTTGTTAAGTAAACTATTGCTTAATAACTTTGTGTCGAGTAAGTCTCTACTGACTCATGCACAAGAGTTTTTACCTAGTTATTGATGACCGAACCTAACCTTGTTTTGGTTAGTTATTTACCTATCACATGTAATTATAATTTATGTTACATTTGATTTTTCATTTTTGTTTTTAGCTCATTGTGTTTCATTATATTGTCATACATTATAAAACTAAAAAAAAAAAAATAAAGAAAGAAGAGTCACAATGGAAGAGGAAATATAAGATCACACATGTAATACACAATTTTTATATATCTTCGTAACTATGCAAACTCACATATTTATAGGTAATAAAACATTCACTATACACCATTAGTCATCACACCATATGATTTACCATATAGCATACCACACTTCCCACATTGTAATACTTTTTTCTATTTCCACTTTGGCCCAAAACTCATTAGAATTCCAATTATATTTCTTTTGATGGTTATTCAAATATTTCACAACACTCCCCATTGGATAACCATATACTAAGAATATGCTTCATGAAAACCTTACTAAGGAAAATCCAGTGGGAAAAAACCTTTGGTGAAGGAAAAAGAGTACAATATTGTCGTATGTGATTTGTTTAGATTGCCTCGTTAAAACCTTGCTAAGGAACACCCAGTGGAAAAAAACTTTAGACGAAGGAAAAAGAGTACAATCTATAAATCTACTAAAATTGATGACTCCCCCTCAATGTTGCATAATAGGTCTTTTTGTCGATACATCCTAATATTATGCACCAGCTTCTTGAATGTTGCATTTGGTAATGCTTTATTAAATATATCTGCTAGATTATCACTTGAGCATATCTGTTGAACATCAATATCACCATTCTTCTGGAGCTCATGTGTTTAAAAGAATTTTGAGGAAATGTGTTTAGTTCTGTCACCTTTGATATAGCCTCTTTAATTTGTGTGATATACGCAGCATTATCTTCATATAATATGATTGAACTATCTTTTGTTGAAGACAATTCACATCTTTCTTGAATATGATGGATCATAGATCTAAGCCAAATACATTCTCGACTTATTTCATGCATTGTAAGTATCTTTGAGTGGTTTGAAGAAGTAGCAGTCAATATTTGTTTTATTGATCGCCAAGATATAGCAGTATGTTCATAAGTAAAAACATATTATGTTTATGATTTGGCTTTATGTAGATTAGAAAGATGTCCAACATCTGCATATCCGATTAGCCGCAACTTGGATTTATTTAAATAAAATAAACCCATAGTAATTGTTTCACAAAGATAACGTAATATTTGTTTTACTCCATTCCAATGCTTTTAGGTTAGTGTGGAACTATATCTTGCTAATAAATTGACAGCGAATGCAATATCAGGCCTGGTATAATTTGCAAGATACATGAGAGCACCAATTGCACTAAGATATGGTACTTCAGGACCAATGAGTTCTTCATTATCTTCTTGAGGTCGAAAAAGATTATTTTTCACATCAAAAGATCTAACAACCACAGAAGTACTTAATGGATGAGCTTTATCCATATAAAAGTTCTTCAAGACTTTTTCTGTAGATGTTGATTGATGTACAATAATCTCATTTGGCAAATGTTCAATTTGCAGGCTGAGACAAAATTTTGTTTTGCCAAGATCTTTCATTTCAAATTCCTTCTTTAAATATTCTGCAATTTTTGTAAGCTCTTCTGAAGTTTCTACAAGATTCAAATCGTCAACATATACTACAACAATTGCAAATCTGAATTCTAATTTCTTAATAAAAATGCATGGACAAATCGGATCATTTACATATCCTTCTTTCATAGACATACACTGAGCCTATTATACTACATGTGTCCAGATTGTTTTAACCCGTATAGAAATCTTTGTAGCTTGATTGAATAAAAACTTCTTGGTTTTGAATTAGATACTTCTGGCATTTTAAATCCTTCAGGGAGTTTCATATATATATGTGTGTGTGTCACGCCCCGAATTTTAATTACTCGAAAACATTACCAAGAGTCTGAAATTTAGGTCTATTTTTTTATTTTTATTTTAAAAAGATCTATTGCCCTTGAGTAATAGAAACATGATAATACATGTTATCTCTCATGATGAATACAATAATAATAATACATGCCAAACTCTTGCTACGGAGTTACAAATAAATAATTACAAACATCAAAGTACAAAGAGATTGCACACAAGATCTACATGAACTTCATAATTCTTCAACTAATCAATCCGAATTCTCTCCCTGTAAAAAAAAAAAAGAGGAAACAACGAGGGGTGAGCACAATTGCCTAGTAGGAATCTCTTAGTTCTAAAGCAATAACTATCCTATAGATAGAAATGATCATGTATGCAAGGTGGTACCATATAGTAAAGTAATGTTTTGTAATTTCATAATATCATACGTAGAGTACCTTTTTTTTAAAATTTATTTGAACATTTAAAGAAAACCTTTAACCATCAAAAACTATCCCCTTTTATCAGAAAATCATAAATCTTTTTTTGTTTTTTGAAAACAAATATATTTAAGTATCAACATTATTTTAAATTTATTAACCCATTCCAAAATATTTTTCATTTAATTTCTATCTTAACATTCCTCTTTTTATTTTCATTCTCTCATTTTTCTAGTTACATTTATTATAACGTCATGACCTCAAGTTCAAGTTCCCTTAATACTCCAAAACATTCCACATACATGCTATTCCCACCAATCTATTCATATTTGCTGTAATTCCTCAATGTAAAAATCCAAATCTCTTTTATAGTCAATAATTGTTATCCTACACTCAACTCCTACTTATCTAACAACTACATCACATCCACACTTACATTATTAACTATAATTCAACATATCACAACTATAACATATCCACATGTGTGTTATCAATCATAATTCAACATATCCCAAGGATAATAAACCATTTTAATTCAATTTCTCAATTAATCACAAAACAAAACTCTTAGATGTCGTTTGGTAACACTTACGTTTTCAGTTTTCTGTTTATATTTACAAAAATTAAAAAAAACTCAAATAAAAACTTGTTTGGTAAAATTTTTTATTTATAAATCAGTGGTCTCAGTTTATAAATTTGGCCAAAAAATGAAAACACAAAAAATGTGTTTCCGTTTTGAGTTTTGAGTTTTTTTTTTTTTACCACCCAACACTAGCCACCACCCGTCACCATTTTCCATCATCGTCTTCCGCCACCACCACCCACCACCCACCTCCCACCACCACCTACCACCACCACTCACCACCCACCTCCCACCACCACCCACACCGCCACCACACCCACCTACCACCCACTCACCACCACCACCTGCCATCCACCACCACCCGCCACTACCATCCACCGCTCGCCACCTACTTGCCACCACCACTCACCACCCACCTGCCACCACCATTCACCACCTGCCACCACCAGCCATTTACCAGCCACCCGCCACCACCAGCCACCACCACTACCACCACCACCCGCCACTACCCACCACCACCTGCCATCCACCACCACCCGCCACCACCCACCACCCACCATCACCACCCACCACCCACCATCACCACCCACCACCTATCCGTCACTACCCACCGCCACCTGCCATCCGCCACCACCACCACCACCACTCACCACCACCCACCTACCACCCACCGTCACCCACCACCCACCATCACCACCCACCACCCGCCACTACCCACCACCACCTGCCACCCACCTGCCACCACCACCTATCACCCGCCGCCCACCACCACCCACTCGCTACCACCCGCCACCGTCACCCACCACCCACCATCACCACCCACCACCCACCATCACCACCCACCACCCACCTCCCACCACCACCCACACCGCCACCACCACCACCACCCACCACCACCAGCTACCCACCACCTACCGTCACCACTTTCCACCATCGTTTTCCATCGCCACTTGCCACCACTTGTCATTTCTCACTCTTTTTTATATTTTTAAATTTTTTTAAACATTTTGTCAATTACCAAACGCGTTTGTAGTTTATGTTTTTCTAAAAATAAACAAAAATCAATTTATAAAATTTTTGTAAATAGAAACTGAAAACGTAAATGTTACCAGATACACCCTTAATTTTTCTTTATAGATACAAACAACCCGGTGAGTTTTTTTTATCACCAATCCCTTATCTAATTACCATTTCATTATCCATTCTTTTCAAATAATTTCTATATGCATTTCCATTCCATACCAATTTATACATCAAATGGTAATTTCACAAGTTCATCACAAGTCACATATATCATCATTGACCTCAACACACTTCACAACACATTCCACCTTTTGCCGGCTTGATACGGCGGGATAGCAGGCACCCAATTCATAGCACATTCTACCTTTTGCCGGCTATTATACAGCAAGACTGTATGGACTCCCAAATATCATTTTTCCACTTTCGCTGGCTACAATACGGCAGGACTGTGTGGACACCCAAAAACACTTTTCCTACATTCGTCTAGTGATAAGCTTAGACAGGGCAATTGAGCACCTTGAATTCAAACCATCTCCACATTTATCGGCTATTATACGGATGGTCGTGGGCACCGAAAAATCATTTTTCAATTTTTAAAACCATCCCCCACATTTACCAGCTATGATACGGATGATCGTGGGCACCGAAAAATCATTTTTCAACTCCACTCGCGGGTACCAACCACAACACAACCTAACACAACTTAACTCCAAACAACACAACTCAACCAACTTAACACAACATAACCCAATACAATTCACATAACACACAACAAGATTCAACACAACCATTTCAACACAAAGCTCATATCATCCATACCATTAGTAATTTTTTTTCTCTCAAGTTTGGTTTCATATTATAACATAATTTAAAATATCAACATTATGAGTTCAATCGCAACTTTTACATAAATTTCTCAAATTCTTTAAAATTTCAATTAAACTTGTACATGTGTAATTTAACACCTTAATTTCATGATTCTACTATTAATTGAAGCAAAACCATTAACCATCTTCATAAGCCAAACTAGGGTTCTTAAGAGAAATTAAAGTTTTTCACAAAAACACATTTTATTCCAACCCTTCTATTATTTTTACACCCAAACTCATGATCCAAGATCATGAACCAACAAGTGAACCCAACTCTCTTCAAACCCTAACCCCCAATCTCATGAGTCATCACAATATGCATAAAAATATAAACTTTTGTATTTATATAAAGAAAATACCATAAATCTATCCATAAACGAGGGTATTGAAAGAGAACTAAAAACCCCTACTTCTTGAGGCCAAGAGATGATGACCCAAAAATCAAAGGCGACGTAACCACGAACCATTTGGACCAAAAGGATGCCCTTGACGAGATCTACACTTTTTTCTCAAAAGACCATGGTGAAAAGATCACTCCAGGTGAGTAGATCTAGAGATCTTAGTGCCAAAAGCATGAGTTTAGAGAGAGAGAGGAGAACTCACGGTTTGAGAGAGAGGAAAGAGGAGAAAAGTGAAATGAAATTATGTTTGGAGCCTATTTATAGTAGTAAAAAAGTAACCCTAAGGTCAATAAAATAATAGGCCCAAAACCCCTCAAAGGTAGCCTATTTAATCTTCTATCGTGAATAATTAACTAAACAATTTAAATTGTTGAAATGATTTCAAGATGAATTTTCTAAACCCCTTCCTCCAATTGGATTCTCAGTGGAAACAATCCAATCACAAATGCAAACTATGTTTTAATCCAACAAATTATTAAATGGATAAGTAGAAGAGATTTCATGATAGGATTCACCACATATATATATGTATATATATCTTGAGAGAGAGTGAGCGAAGAGTTTGAATAATGCAGAAGGCGACACTCCATGTGGCCTAAAATTGGACACATCTTACATCTATATCTAATATATCATGCGGCGACCCACAATGGTAACCCATAATTTCACTCTCCCTACATGTACATGGACATGGACCCCCTCTTTATTTGTCACCCATCCACTACTCTACTCATCTCTCACCATCTCAATCCAAAAAATTGGGTAGAAATTTTAGAGGCACTCAATTTAAACCCCACTTTATTTGTCACCCATCCACTACTCTACTTATCACTCTCACCATCTCAATCCAAGACATTGGGTAGAAATTTAGAAGGCACTCAATTTAAAATTAATTCATAACGAGTGTAAGGATTTTTATAGGAGAAATTTCATTTTAGTGTAAGTTTTTAAAAAAAATTATAAATGAGTAAAATTTTTATCAATTTTAATTAATTAAAATTATAAGTTTTACATGAATTTGTAAATATTTTGTAAAAATGCCACTTATTTGCAATTTTCCTATTTTTATAAGAATAGGATTCTTTGTACTTAAATCATTTTGTCTTTTTGTTTTAAAATATTTATGACTATTAGATTATGTGAAAATTTCAAAACATATCTAATGATTGTGAATGATTTGGAGTAGAAAGACAAATAAATTTGGTTATGAAAGATCCATGCCCTTTTAACCTTGTTTGACATATATTAAAAAAGTCAAAAAGACACTATCCTATTTAAGTCACATCACCTCTCTATTACATCACTTCAAACCCAATCCATACCCAATTCATATTTCATAAAAAGTCAAAAAATGCACTTATTTAGATGATCCCAAACCAAAATCTAACTCAATAAAGACTACTCAAGACTAAGCTATGATACTATATTAAAATTATTAGAGGTAAAAATAGTAATTTTTTAAATATAATAAGACTAAAATAATAAAATATTGCACTTACCATTTATTTTAATTTTTTTACTTTTGTCTTTTTATTTTTGATTTTAACTATCATCACTTATAAAACATTATTTATAAATACCATATCATTTCTCATTTTTGTTAACACCGTCATTTATAAAATTTAAAAATTAACTCCGATGCTGTAACAAGGTGACGGAAAAATGTTACAAATTTATCTTCACCCCTTCCATTATCATCTTTAATTGGAGGAAACTAACTCAAAATCAATTGACCGTCAATAGAGAGCCTCCAGACTAAGTATATGAACTAAATTTAATGAATTAGCTTAGATTTAGACAATTGAAGACAATTCCCTAACATCTTTTGCAACTATTTTTTTAACATTTAAATGAAATTTGGTTACTTTGAAAAGTGTATGGTTGTGTAAGGTATCTCATAAAGTGAAGTAGCTTTTAATTAAATAGAGGAGTTCATTATGGATCAAAGTAAAGTGACCCTACTTTTGGAGTTTGGATTGATCCAACTGAAATGTAGATATTTTCTATTTTTTCCCACATGATACATAAAATCTTCAGAACTTAAAATTGAGAAATTACTCATCACTTTGTTAAAATTACGTCATTATCAATTGCTTTTGTATTTAAAAGAAATTAATTTTAAAGATACAAAAAAGAGAATAATATAAAAATATTTCAATTTTTTTATTTATTTTTTATTTTTTAGATTTGATATTTCAATTGTTACACATACAATTTTTATGATTGAATAATAGATGGTGGTCCGTTATAGTCTTTCTAACTTCCCTCTACTAATATATCATGATCATGTTTGGTGTAGTTGTGAGCAAGTGATTATATATTATAGTTTAACAGATTATAAATTTTAGTTTTAAACAAAAGATGTTAACCTGTTTGGTACAATTAGGGATTATAAATTTAAGCAGCAGACTAGTATTTGATTGAATAAACTGTAAAATAATTTTTTACTATATAATTATCCTTTTTACCCTTATAAAATGTAAAAATTGTAATTCCGAGCAAACAAACAAATATCAATACTCATACATGCGGTCATAAACAGAGTAAGTTGAATTTAAATTTGAATTTGAAAAGCACCCCTTAAGATGCTTTTTGAAATCAATTTTTTTCCTCACATTGAAGTTGCAATAAGTTATAAGTTGCTACCTTATAAGTTAACACCAAATACATCATTTTAACTTAAATTAAGCTAAAAGTGAAAATAAGTTGTTTTTAAGTGAAAAAACACCCACTATTTAACTTTTCTAACTACCAATCAAAAATAAATAAATAAAATTGTGATTGATATAGAGTGGACAAGACCCACTAATCGGTTCTGTTCAAAAAAAAAAGACCCACTAATTGGTTTGGTTTCTAAAAATATAAAAAGATAAGGTCAGGTCCCTCACCTCCTCCCTCTCCATCTCTCTAGAATGTGCAAACATCGACTATAATTGAAGTCATGAATAATTTAAAAAGAAAGACTATAATTGAAGTCAAATCAATTGTTGAAATTTAATTTAAAATTTTAATAATTTTGAAAATATATTTAAATTTAACTTATTTATTTTTTAATTGATTTTATATTAGTTTTAATTGAGTTTGAGCAGTTTTATTTTTTTTTAATAATGTATATAAATTTATCAACTTGAACAATAAGTTACATAAATATTTTTAAACTTAAATTATTTTCATAACAAGATATCTTGAATATTTTTCTAACATGCCGAGTTTAAATAACTTATTAATTCGTTTTATAATCTTACGATACCAAATTATCGTTGATGGTCTAATTGTGTGAATATAGTGGATTTTGATATGTTATTCTTATAATTTATAAATTATGTTAGACTTATCTATTTATCTATCTATTCTATTATATAGAGCGAAGGGCTATGGTGGTATTGACACTTTTTGTCTCATAGTTTTTATGTTTTCAAAGAGAGAGGCTTCTCTCCAGTCCACACAATGGACTGGAGCGTGTTGTTGGGCCCGTGAGGCTCAGCGCAGGTCCCATTTTAATAATCCAAATCGATCAATGTGTAAAGCTCGTCGAGTACTTTATATCTGCAAAAAATTACATTGATCGGATATCAATAGCCCCTTGATCGGAACACATTTTTGTTAATAATTTATTTTTAAAATAATCGAAACACATTTTTATTAACAATTTATTTTTAAAATCATATTTACCATTGACAAAAATGTGTTCCGATTAAGGGACTACTGATATCAGATCAACGTGAGTTTTGTAAGCATGAAATATTCGATGAGCTTTACATATTGAACGGTTTGAATCATTGAAACAGGACTCGTGATGGACCCTACGGGCCCAACAGCATGCTAGTAGACAAGAGAGAAGCCTCTTTCTTTCTTAAAATATCCCTACATTTAAAGTTTTTGTAAAAATTATATAAAGAGGAGAATAAGAGACCAAACCCATGACCATGGGTTAAGGAAAACTTACTGATAAGTCTCTTATACAAAATTCAAAATCCATCTAATTCCAAAACAAAACACTTGTACTAATTAGTCCTATATATTTTTAATTGTTACCAAAAAATTCTATTTTTTTAGATTTTTTTTTTTTTAAAGACGCTGCTATATCCCACCACTATCGGACTTCCATCAAACGGTCATTGGAAACTCATCGAAATGTTCAACGTCACTGGAAAGTCGCTGAAATATCATCGAAAATTTGCCAGAGTATTGCCGGAATGTTCTGAACATCACCAAAAGTTGTCAGAATGTCTAGAATATTTGCTAGACGTCAAAAATATCGTCAAAAACTCATCGGAATGTCTAGAATATTGTCAAAAAATAAATAAATAAATAAACTGAGAAATTAAAATGAAAAAATATAGCAAAATGTGTTAAATATTAATAAACTAAAGGAAGAAAAAAAAAACCTAAGAACAACAAACAATAACAAAACAAAAAAAAAACATATGTTATTTTCAATTTTTGTAGGGTTTAAGCAAATACTTTTCAATATTGATCAAACTGAAAAGCAAACTTTGAAACTGTAACATTTTATTGAAAAACATGAAGTTGAAAAATTTTGTAGTTCTAAAGAAAGTTATGAAACTACAAAATTTTACAGTTCTAAATAATGATTCATTTCAGCACACAAAAAAAAAAAAAAAAAAATGAAACTGTGAAATTTTATAACTTTCACTATCTATAATTAAAATTCAAAAATAACTTGTTCAGAATTTGAAAATTTTCTCAATTATAACAGGAAAATAGAAATATGTAGTACAGAAAAAATATTAAATTGAGAGATTGAAGGAAAGAGACAGATATAAAGAGATTGTGTTTCGACAACTATTTTTTAGTTTAAATCTAGTGGATCTAACTTAGATTCACTCAAATTTGATGTAGATTTAGATCTACATCAAATCTGAGTAGGTCTACTCATTTTCTTCGTCAGAAACTCATCTCTTTTGTCGTCGGTGAGAAAAAAGTAAGGAGTTGGTGCTCGGTTGTTGCACATAAACCCCAATCAATGATGGTCGCCGGTGACTGTAGATTAGAAAGAGAAAGAAAAAAAAAAGAATATGTGGTCGTGGTCGTAGTCGTGGTCGTGATTGTGATCGTGATTGTCGTTGATATCTAAAAAAGAGAGATAAAGAGAAGAAGTGATGTGTAAGAAAAGAGTAGAAGATAATTGGGTATAGAACATTTGGGTCAATCTAAAAAAAATTAAAATTAAATAAAATATATACTTTTAAAAGGAACTTATAAGTAATCTTTCCTAAGTTTAATAATAAAGATTCTTACCATCTCATCAATAAATATTATAGAACCATATTTTTTATCATTATTTTTATAATATTAGGTTGAGTAATTATATGCAAACTATAAGCGATATTATTTCATTAATTTTCACTCAAATTCAAGGCCGTTTTGGTAATATGGTTACAAGTTAATTTTTTTACTTTTTAATTTTTTTAGCCAATAAAGACAAAAAATCAAAAAATTAATTTTTAATCAACTACCCAAATCACCCCTCAATTGTGAATTATTATATATTTTTTATTGAACTTATATTTTTTTCATTCTTGGGAACTCAATTAATTGGACGTATTCATGATCCTAGAGGATCCCCTCCCCCTAAGCAATCCTCACATGGAAGGAAAAGTCAGAAATGTGTTTCAGAGAAAAAATTATTTGATGGTATTGAAATATTACTCTACTTCAGTCATAGTTTGCCACCTCACATCTTGTCTACCAAAATTCAGATTAATCCTACTTATCAACCAATGACACACAACTAGGCTATGCCCCAGTACCACCCAATAACATCTCCCTTTCTGTAGAGACGGTAGGGTTGTTATTATCCACTAGGGTATTCGTGGCAGCAAAACGTTGGAAGAGACTACGGAAGGTCCCACTTGTTGTAAGCCTGATATTGCCACGTGGCTTCTATTCATTTTCGACGTGTACGAAACGTCCAATAACAGACACAAACTATTGAAAATTAAAAAAAAAAACGTACGTCGGTAATCTTTTGGGGGAGTTGATAAAAATAAACTTTTAGGAAGTTACATGGATGCAGTAGAAGGAGAAAAAAACTGCATGCACTTGCAATTTTATATTTTTTTTTTATTTATATTCTATCACAGATACATTTGTATCTTCTACGTGTTAATAATTTTTTTTTCTCTTTTTCCACATGTATCTTTTTCTAATCTTTTCATTTTGTCTTTAGCGTGATTTTAATATTTTCATTTTCAATTAAACTTAATTTTAAATGTTGTGTCTATTTGATTCGATTGTAATACTATTAGTATTTTTACAAAAAAAATAATTACTGAATTGATTGATATTAATTTACTAAGTTAAATAAATTTATAATTTTATTTTAAAAAAAAATATCACTAACTATTTATGAGTGTATTTTTTTATATTAATTAGATCAAATTAAAAAATTATAAAATAAAATTACAGGAAGTAAAGTAAGAAAACCAAAATATAATCCAAGTAATTTGTATTAAAAAAAAAAAAATCAGAGAAAAGAGAGATCATCGGCGAGAGAAGATCAAAGTGACATAGACAGAGAAAACTACAATTTTTGTGTATATCTAGATAGATAGTGTGTTTCTGTTTTTGAGGCTGTGGCATATAAATTGGTTAGCGGTGGTTTCATTCATCCCCTCTCTTCTCTCTCTCACAGACACACACACACACATACATACATACATACATACACAGAGATAAGCGACCTTTCACGTGTCTTGCTCTCTCCTTTTTCGTTTCCACTTCCTTTTTCTCTTTGTTTTCCTCTCGACTTTCTGTTTGTTTCTCTGCATAATTATCTGCAGTTTCGTTCTTTCTCAGCCTCCTTTGACGGTGCTTGTCCTATATATACCTTTCTCTCCACCCCAACAACTCTCATTTCTGGTTATACAAAACTGAAAGTTTTACAAATTTAAGAGAGAGGTATAGAAGCAGAGTTATGGAAGGAAAGAAGCCAATGGGTTCTTCTTCTTCATCTTCCTCTTTCACTTCTGATCTTTTCGGTTCCAAGGAGTCCTCTGTTTCCTCTTCTTCTGGAATTTTTGGGTCTATCTTTGCTCCATCGTCAAAGGTATTTTTTTTT
>JAPPVO010007264.1:0-20700 GCA_030407325.1 Camellia japonica
GACTATCCTCCACCGATAGCCCAAAACACATTATCTCTAAACAGGAAATAAATGTTACAACAAACATAAACTCAACAATTTCATGGTGTGTTATTAAACTATCAACTACACCGTTTAAGCTTATAATTTCCAATTCCATGAATTCAACTAAATTCCCAATTTTCCTTAAAATTAATTTATTACAACTAGGGTTTTTCCCAAAATTACCAAACAACCCCAACATATCAAAATACCAAAACTTAGAACAACCCTATAATATGGAGTAGGAAATCCCTACCTCGAAGTGAAGAACACGAATGGAGAAGATGATCAAAATGCAAAGTGCTCCAAACCGTCAAACGTTCAGATTAAAACGAAGCCCTCAACCCCCTCTATCTTTTTAATAAAGAGCCTAGGGTAGAAACACCCTAAAAATAGATGAAATCTAAGGGAGAAGGTGAGTAGAGAGAGAGAGAAGTCGGACCTAGGGTTTTGGAATCAAAAAGAGGATGAAAAAGTGTTTTTAAAACCCGCTGCTGCCTATTTAAACCTGATAGGCTCGCTCGAGCGAAGGATAGGGTCGCTCGAGCGACCAGATACAAGAAAGCTCGCTCGAGCGAAGAAAGTCTCGCTCGAGCCAAGAATGCAATGCTTCAGGTCTGAACCCAGAAGCACGCTCGAGCGACAAATGCTCGCTCGAGCGAAGAACTCGAAAACATACACCTCGCTCGCTCGAGCGAAGAAAATCTCGCTCGAGCGAAGAAACACAGCTCTCAGGTCTATACTAGACGCAATCGCTCGCTCGAGCGAAGTGACCCTGGCTCGAGCCACCAGACACAAAATCCTACTCTCGCTCGAGCGACCAAACCCTCGCTCGAGCGAAGGTCCAAAATTCTGGACAGTAACACTTGGTTTCCAAAGCCAACCAACCTGTAACAAACCTGCCCAACACATCCTATAACTCAAAAAGAGAAGATAAAGGACGACAACAACAATTATACAATGATAGGATCCACGGAACCTAAGTCCGGATACAACAACCAAATGGGAAAAGACCGGGGTCGCTATATCCATCACCATCCAGGCAAAGCTAACGTGGTGGCAGACACACTGAGCCGAAAGACAACCAAAAGTTTGGCATGTACCCTTGTTCCCCTCAAGATCAATGGTTTGTTCGCTAATATAACCGTGGAACCCACTTTGATTGAAGAAATTAAAGCACACCAATATGAAGATAAACTTTTAAAGAAAATGTACAAGGAGCAAAGAAGTACGCCCGATCCTAACTTCACAATAAGCAATGGGACGCTAAAATTTCAGAATCGAATTTGAGTACCCGACCTTCCAAAACTCAAGAAGAAGATATTATTATAAGCTCATAGCTCGAGGTTTGCGGTCCACCCTGGAATATGAAGATGTATCATGATCTAAGGAACACTACTGGTGGACAGGAATAAAGAGAGACATAGCAAGCCACGTCTCCAAATGCCTGCATTGTCAGCGTGTTCAAGAAGAACATCAAAGAGCTGCAGGGATGCTGCAACCACTCCCTATTCTTGAATGGAAATAAGGAACACATTACTATGGACTTCGTGGTCGAGCTGCCTATCACGACCCAAGCCTGTCCCTGTAGATTTAGCGTCGTAATCGGCCAGTAATCCAGGGATTATCAAAGGCCTCTGACTTGAATATCATATAATAAGGGCTGCGAAAGCAAATATAGAAATATACATAGTTCGTAGAGCTGTGTAGACATACATGGAACAAAAGTTTAAAACTTCGATACCTAAGAGTGATGTTATATAAATACAGCAGTCATACGTCACCAAAGCCACATATATAGAATTTCCAAGACATGTTTAGACAAAACATAAACATCAGATAGTACAAAAGCCCTAAAGACTTGTTTTTCAAAAACTTGATTGGATCTCAAAAAGGAACCTCCACGGGAGGCATGGTGGCTAGTTGACCCAAACTCTCCAGGCAACAACTTAGGCCTGGTCACGCACCTGCTCACCTACATACATAATATAAATAGTGAGCGGAAGCCCAGTGAATAATAACAAAGTAAAGATTTTAATGAATGATGTCTGTACAGAAACAGAGTCTTGTACATGATTAGATGACAAAGCAGAAGCAGATTCATATACGTAGTCATATTCCTATTCAAAGTTCGTACATTTCATATTATAGTACGTGGCACATCCATTAGCGTTAACAAATCCGATGACCCTTGAGGGGACGGCCGTGAAGACATTCCAATAACCCATAAAGGGATAGCCATAAGGCATTTCGATGACTCATGTGCACGGAGACGTTTCCGATGACCCATAAAAGGACAGCCATAAGGCATTCCAATGACCCATAAAGGGATGCATATCATATGATGCTAAGGATGCCACGAATACATTTTAGAAACTTGGACAATCATTCATTCATACAAAACATAGTATTTCAGAAAACTGATCATTTCATATCATCATAAAATAATTAAAGTTAAACATAACTTTACAGAGTTATTACTCACAAATTATTGCACTGATAACTTTGATAGCAGCCAATTGATCAACAGTTCACGGCCCGTGACCTACACGACATAACAGATACACATTTAGAAACACACGCTCAGGTCATACTAAACTTAATTCGTTTCATTCTTAGTGTGTTTCTAGTCCTTATCATTCATATTATGTCTTAATCTTGGCCTAGGAATGCCTAGGATGCAATGTGGATGCCAAAATGCATTTGAAAACACTTGGTCAAAAATGCGGGAAATAGGGGTCCTACTCAAACACAACTTCCTTCGCTCGAGCGAACATGCAAAATGTGAGTGGTCGCTCGAGCGCAACTTCTGTCGCTCGAGCGGTCTGAAAAAGTACTGGTTTTGTGAATTCTCTGCTCGACAGCCGCTCGATGGTCGCTCGAGCGTGCGACTGAGGTCCTCGCTCGAGCGTACATCTTGTCGCTCAAGCGGTCTGGCAAAACATAAAACTTCTACGAGCTTGCATTTAACGCTCGAGTGGACTTCTGGTCGCTCGAGCGGAAATGTAAGATCATAGAGTGGTCGCTCAAGCGCAGGTTTTGTCGCTCGAGCGAAGAGGTCGAATTCTGGAATTTCCAGATTCACCTCCAAGCTACAAAACTCGAATTCAATGCCTTCAAACTCAACCTTGGGGCTCCAAAACTTGAGAAAACATGTCTAACTCGAAAAACATGGGGAATTAAAGATCATTTCGCAAAATCAAAACCCAATAGCAGGACAATTGTCTAAAATTCCAGTTGAAACTCATGATATAAACATGCATGTAATTTCTTCAAACTTAAACCTTTCAAATCATGCTCAAACAAGGTAATTTAATGGAAATCACGTTGAAGTCTCATGATTGAGTTAAAAACATGACATGCATATGAGAATTACTTGAAAGCAACTTGAAAAATAATATGAAATGCACATGCAAGCTCTAAACTTCCTCTTCCCACATCACTAGTTCATTTCATGCATGAATCTACTTAACTTTCTTGAGTTCATGAGGTAAATGGTTCAATTACATCTAGAGACTTGAATTCTTACCTTAAAGCCTTGAACTTCCTAGTGTTGAAACCTAATCTTCCAAATTCTCTTCTATTCTTCTACAATTCTCCCCTTTTCTTTCTTGATCTCACTTTCTCTCTTAATCTCTCTCTCCCCCCACTTTTTGAAGCTCAAAATGAAGTAATGAGTGTACAAAAAAACAATGAACTAGTGGAGTCAAGTAGGCCTTATATAGGCTTGATTAGTGGTAATTAATTAAACTAAGCAAATGAGCATTAATTAATCTAATTTAATTCGCTCCTAATCAAATTTCAATTAAAGCTACCACAAGGTTCTAAAAATTCCAAATAACACATAAATCAAGTTAATTTCGTGATCGGATGCCGGTAAGGCCTTCAATTCGCAGAATGAAACATAGACATGAATAGATCTTTCTACGATAGACAGATAGAGACACAAATAATACAACACGCATGCAATTAATTTAAATTTTCATCCTAATTACTTATTGAGTATTCTTAATCATGGTTTAACGGTTAATCATAGATTAGGGTTGTTATAGTCTTCCCCTCTTAAAAGAGTTTGGTCCTCCAAACTCGAATTACCTTCGTTTTAGAAGAATACTGAATCCAATGGAAACAAGTCAAGGTATCTTTTCATCATGTCTTCTTCCATCTCCCACGTTGCATAAGTCCCTCCGTGGTTCTGCCAATCAACTTTTACCAATGGTATTTATTTGTTTCTCAATCTCTTAATTCTGCGATTCACAATCTGAATTGGTCTCTCTTCATACATACAATCACCTTTCAGAAGCACATGTGTCGGCTCAACCATATGGAGTGGATCTCATAAGTAATCCTGAAGCATTGAAACATGAAAAATGTTGAGCATATTTTCCATCACCGGAGGTAAGGCTGCTCGGTATGTTACTGAGTTGATTTTCTCTAAAACTTCATACAAGCCAACGTATCTTGGTGCTAGCTTTCCTTTCACCCCAAATCGCGTCTGACCCTTCATTGGAGTTACTTTTATAAATACGTGGTCACCGACTTCGTATTCCCTATGCCTTCTCCGGGCATCCGCATAACTCTTTTGACAGCTCTGTGCAGTTTTCAGACATTGTCGAATCAGTTTCACTTTCTCAGTTGTTTCTTGCACAAGTTTTGGTCCCAACAACAATCTATCACCTACCTCAGTCCAACAAATTGGATATCGACACTTTCTACCATACAAAGCTTCATAAGGAGCCATGACGATACTCAAATGGTAACTATTGTTATACACAAATTCGGTCAATGGTAAGTAGGTTTCCCAACTGCCTTGGAAATCTAAGGCACACATCCGTAACAAGTCTTCCAATGTTTGAATGGTCCATTCATATTGGCCATTTGTCTGTGGGTGATAAGTACTGCTTAATCTCAATTCATTCCCCAAATCTTGCTATAAGCTCTACCAGAATCTTGAAGTGAACTTAGGATCTCTATCAGATACAATAGATACTAGCACACCATGTAATCTCACAATCTCATTAACATACAAGTTAGCCAACTTATCCGCATTATACAAAGATTTGACAGGTAAGAAATGTGCGGATTTAGTCAAACGATCAACAATTACCGAGATAGAGTCTGTACCTTGAGGAGAGCGAGGTAATCCTACAATGAAGTCCATCGTGATATGTTCCCATTTTCATTCTGGTATTGGAAGCGGTTGTAGCAATCCGGCTGGTCATTGATGTTCAGCTTTAACTTGTTGGCAATGTAAGCATCGAGCCACAAAATCAGTAATGTTTTTCTTCATTCTCGACCACCAGAAATTTTGTTTCAAGTCATGATACATCTTTGTATTCCCTGGATGCATAGAAAATTTAGAGGTGTAGGCTTCATTCATAACACGTTTTCTCAAATTCGAACAATCAGGAACACAATCTATTCTGGAATTTTAGCACATTGTTCTCTAGCACAAATCCTGGCTTCGGTTTTGAGACTATGCCATCCACAATCTTTTTTAGGAATTCATCTTGCAGTTGTTTCTCTCTAATTTCTTCAATGATTGTAGGTTGAGCAGAAATAGCAGCCAAGATCCCACCATGTTCACGCAATACAATTTCAATCTCATTCTTTTCCAAGTCACCTAATAAATCTCTTTCACTGGTGAGCAAACAAGACAAATTTCCAATAGATTTTCGGCTTAAAGCATCCGCCACTATGTTAGCTTTCCCTGGATGGTACAAAATTTGCAAATCATAATCCCTGATCAATTCAAGCCATCTCCTCTGTCTCATGTTCAATTCTTTTTGGGTGAAGAAATATTTGAGGCTTTTATAGTCTGTGTACACTTCACAAGTCACACCATATAGATAATGTCACCAAATCTTCAAAGCAAAAACCATAGCAACGAGTTCAAGGTCATGGGTCGGATAATTCTTTTCATAGGGACGGAGTTGCCGAGAGGCATAAACAATTACCTTTCCATTTTGCATTAAGACACATCCCAAGCCTTTATAGGAAGTATCACTATAAATTTGAAATCCATCAGTTCCATTTGGCAAAGTCAAAATTGATGCAGTTACCAGTCTAGTTTTCAATTCTTGGAAGGCTGACTCCTGTTGATCGTTCCAGTCAAATGGTACATTTTTCTACGTCAACTGTGTCAATGGCATAGCAAGTTTTGAGAAATCTTTCATAAATCTTCTGTAATAACCTGCAAGTCCCATAAAACTTCTAACTTCTGACACATTAGTTGATCTTGGCCAGTCCACAATGGCTTCAATTTTTTGATGGTCAACATAGATACCGTCCTTGTTGATTACATGTCCCAAAAATGCCACATTGTCAAGCCATAATTCACATTTGGACAATTTTGCATACAACTTTTTTTTCCTCAAAATCTATAAAGCAGTTCTGAAATGGTTCTTATGCTCTTCCCTGCTTTTGGAGTAAATCAAGATATCATCAATAAACACAACAACAAATTCATCTAGATATGATTTAAACACCCTGTTCATAAGGTCCATGAAGGCAGCAGGTGCATTAGTCACCCCAAACGGCATTACTAAAAATTCATAGTGCCCATATCTAGTTCTGAATGCAGTCTTCTCTACATCTTCTGTCTTAACTTTTAATTGGTGATACCCAGACCTAAGGTCTATCTTGGAGAACACTTGTGCTCCCTGCAGTTGGTCAAATAAGTCATCTATTCAGGGTAATGGATATTTGTTCTTCATAGTTGCCTTGTTCAACTCACGGTAGTCAATACATAGCCTCAAAGACCCCGTCTTTCTTCTTGACAAACAACACTGGAGCTCCCCAAGGTGAGGCGCTCGGACGGATGAATTTCTTGTCTAAGAGTTCTTGGAGTTAGACTTTCAACTCTTTCAGTTCAGAAGTTGACATTCTATAAGGGGTCTTAGAAATTGGTTGTGTCCCGGATACTACATCAATGGTGAATTCAATTTCCCTATCAATTAATTCCCCAAGTAGATCATCATGAAATACATCAGGAAATTTATTTACTACAGAGATGTTCTCAACAGTAGAGTTATCAGATGTCACAGTCAAAATGCAACATAAGTAACCCCAACACCCTTTCCTCAACAACTTCCTGGTTTTCATAAATGAAATCAAATACGGCGGGAGGAACTACCCCATTTCCAGTGAAAACAAACTTGGGCATACCAGGTGGTCTAAACATGACAGATTTACTCACACAATCAATGGTGGCATAGTATTTCGTTAACCAATCCATACCCAGAATACAATCAAAATGATCAATGCTCAAAGGCAACAAATCAACGTACAATGCCATCTCACCAATCATAATATCACATGCTGGATATACATAAGCACATATCATGGAACCTCCAGATGGGGTGGACACAGACAATATACAGTTCATAGGTTCTAATGGTCTAGTTAACTTCAGAGAAAAAGCATGTAATACAAATGAATATGTAGAACTAGAGTCGATCAACACATAAGCATTCTGAGCACAGATAGAGATATATACCTGACACCACGAATTTGGTGTTCTGCACATCACCAGGCACAAGTGCAAATACTCGACCCTGCCTTAAGGTTTCCTTCCCGGTGTTAGCTTTTGTATTCATTCTTGACGCAGAAGCGGATCCGGCTGAACTTGCTGCTGGACGGTTGGTATTTTCGAGCCTGATAGGACAATCTCTCATCAGATGGCCGGTTTTACCATACCTGAAACAGGCACCCGACGCTCGATAACAAACCCCCTTGTGTTTCCTACCACATTCTGGGCATGTCGGTGCAGATCCACTACTTTGGCTTGAACTACTGTAAGATCCCGTATTTTGCTTCTTTGAGAATGACTGACCTCTTTTAAAATTAGATCCCGATCTCTTACCCCTCCATTCAGTTGTCGGAGCGTTAGTCTGTTTCTTTGCGGCTGAGTTGGCTTCAGCCATAAGGGCTCTATCAAGTACATCCACATATGTGGGTAGCTTTAAAACACCTACCCAATCAAACACATCTAGATCCAGTCCTCCTTCAAACTTTCAAGCTTTCTTATAATTTGTATCCACCATGTGTGGGGCAAAACAAGCTAATTCAGTAAACTTGGCCTCATATTCGGCCACTAACATCCTGCCTTGCTTGAGTTCTTGAAATTCTAACACTTTCAGATCTCTGAAGCATTGGGAAAAGTACTTGTCATAAAAGATCTCATTAAAATTACTACTTCGGATTAACAACCACCATCTACGGGCTTCATCTTTTAAGGTGTAGGTGGCCAAAAGAACCTTTTGTGTCTCAAAGAAGGGAAAGACCTTAAATAATTTTTCCATCTCAAGCAGCCATGTTTCTTCCTTCAATGGCTCAATACCACCAAAGAAAGTTGGTGGTTTCATTTTCATGAACTTCTGGGTCAAGTTGATAATGTCATTGTTATCCAGTTCAACTTGTACCGGTAGATGCGGATGAGATAAAGGTTGTTACCTCTGTTGTTGTGTCATTGCCTCAGTCAGGGCTGTAAGCATCTGTTCCATTCTGTTCATTCAGGCCTTAGAAGATTTACTTGTATCATTTCCCCTTGCATTCTCCATGTTGCTATAGGTAAACAAAGCAATAATAAACATAGGCCAATAATTATTTTCACTATGCTTGGAGTATCCAGTTTCAGTTCATGTTGTTCTACTTCATATGTTCATATTCAGTTTCAGTTTTTGCATTCATAGAAATTTACACACTCACACATGCAGATAAAATGTCCTAATTCCTTGCTAGGACATCCTATAGCTCATATGGACTCGTGCGTGGTATAACTCATGCTCTGATACCACTTTGTCACGACCCAAGCCCGGCCCCATAGGTTTAGCATCGTAACCGGCCAGTAATCCAGGGATTACCAAAGGCCTCTAATTTGAATATCATATAATAAGGGACTGTGGAAGCAAATATAAAAATATACATAGTCCGTAGAGCTGTGCAGACATACATGGAACAAAAGTTTAAAACTTCGATACATAAGAGTGACGTTATATAAATACAGTAGTCATACGTCACCAAAGCCATATATACAGAATTTCCAAGACATGTTCAGACAAAACATAAACATCAGATAGTACAAAAGCCCCAAAGACTTGTTTTTCAAAAACTTGATCGGATCTCAAAAGGCAACCTCCACGGGAGGCACGGTAGCTAGTTGACCCAAACTCTCCAAGCAACAGCTTAGGCCTGGTTACACGCCTGCTTGCCTATATACATAATATAAATAGTGAGCAGAAGCCTAGTGAATAATAATAGAGTAAATATTTTAATAAATGATGTCCGTACAGAAACAAAATCTTGTACATGATCAAATGACAAAGCAGAAGCAGATTCATATACGTAGTCATATTCGTATTCAAAGTTCGTACATTTCACATTATAGTAAGTGGCATATCCATTAGCGTTAACAAATCCGATGACCCCTGAGGGGACGGCCGTGAAGACATTCCTATGACCTATAAAGGGACAGCCGTAAGGCATTCCGATGACTCATGTGCACGGAGACGTTTCCAATGACCCATAAAAGGACAGCCATAAGGCATTCTGAGGACTCATGTGCATAGAGACGTTTCTGATGACCCATAAAGGGATGGTCATAAAGGCATTCCGATGACCCATAAAGGGACGCATATCATATGATGCTAAGGATGCCACGAATACATTTTAGAAACTTGGACAATCATTCATTCATACAGAACATAGTATTTCAGAAAACTGATCATTTCATATCATCAGAGAATAATTAAAGTTAAACATAACTTTACAGAGTTATTACTCACAGATTATTGCACTGATAACTTTGATAACAGCCAATTGATCAACAGTTCACGGCGCGTGACCTACACAACGTAACAGATACACATTTTGAAACACACGCTCAGGTCATACTAAACTTAATTCATTTCATTCTTAGTTTGTTTTTAGTCCTTATCCTTCATATTATGTCTTAGTCTTGGCCTAGGAATGCCTAGTCTTGGCCTAGGAATGCCTAGGATGCAATGTGGATGCCAAAATGCATTTGAAAACACTTGGTAAAAAATGCTAGAAATAGGGGTCCCACTCAAGCGCAACTTCTTTTGCTCGAGCGGACATACAAAATGTGAGTGGTCGCTCGAGCACAACTTCTGTCACTCGAGCGGTCTGCAAAAGTACTGGTTGAGTAAATTCTCGCTCGATAGCAACTCGACGGTCGCTCGAGCGTGAGACTAAGGTCCTCGCTCGAGCGACCTCTTGTCGCTCGAGCGGTCTTCAAAAACATAAAACTTCTACGAGCTTGCATTTAACGCTTGAGTGGACTTCTGGTCACTCGAGCGAAAGTGCAAGATCACAGAGTGGTTGATCAAGCGCAGGTTCTGTCGCTCGAGCGAAGAGGTCGAATTCTGGAATTTTCAGATTCACCTCCAACCTGCAAAACTCGAATTCAATGCCTTCAAACTCAACCTTGGGGCTCCAAAACTTGAGAGAAAACATGTCTAACTCGAAAAACATGGGGAATTAAAGATCATTTCGCAAAATCAAAACCCAATAGCAGGACAATTGTCTAAAATTCCAGTTGAAACTCATGATATAAACATGCATGTAATTTCTTCAACTAAACCTTTCAAATCATGCTCAAACAAGGTAATTTAATGGAAATCACGTTGAAGTCTCATGATTGAGTTAAAAACATGACATGCATATGAGAATTACTTGAAAGCAACTTGAAAAATAATATGAAATGCACATGCAAGCTCTAAACTTCCTCTTCCCACATCACTAGTTCATTTCATGCATGAATCTACTTAACTTTCTTGAGTTCATGAGGTAAATGGTTCAATTACATCTAGAGACTTGAATTCTTACCTTAAAGCCTTGAACTTCCAAGTGTTGAAGCCTAATCTTCCAAATTCTCTTCTATTCTTCTACAATTCTCCCATTTTCTTTCTTGATCTCACTTTCTCTCTTAATCTCTCTCTCCCCCCACGTTTGAAGCTCAAAATGAAGTAATCAGTGTACAAAAAAACAATGAACTAGTGGAGTCAAGTAGGTCTTATATAGGCTTGATGAGTGGTAATTAATTAAACTAAGCAAATGAGTATTGATTAATCTAATTTAATTCGCTCCGAATCGAATTTCAATTAAAGCTACCACAAGGTTCTAAAAATTCCAAATAACACATAAATCAAGTTAATTTCGTGATCGGATGCCAGTTAGGCCTTCAATTCGCAGAACGAAACATAGACATGAACAGATCTTTCTACGATAAACAGATAGAGACACAAATAATATAACACTTGCAATTAATTTAAAATTTCATCTTAATTACTTATTCAGTATTCTTAATCATGGTCAAATGGTTAATCATAGATCGGGGTTATTACACTGCCTCAGTCAGTCTTAAAGAACAATGCAATATGGGTTATAGTAGACCGATTGACGAAGTCGATGCATTTTTTACCAATCAAAATCACGTATTCCCTTAATGAGTTTGCTACTTTATACATCAAGGAAATCATTCAATTGCATTGCACCCCAGTTTCAATCGTGTCTGACCAAGACCCTCGCTTCGTGTCTCATTTCTGGAACAAATTGCAAGAGGCCTTGGGAACCACACTGAAGTTTAGCACTGTTTATCACCTGCAAACTGAAGGACAATCCGAAAGAACAATCCAAACTTTGGAAGATATGTTACGTGTATGTGTGCTAGACCTTAAAGGTAACTGGGACGATCACCTACCTTTAGTGTAATTCGCATATAACAACAGCAATCAAGCAAGCATTGGTATGGCACCGTACGAATTACTGTATGGAAGGAGATGTCGATCACCTCTGTGTTGGACGGAAGTCAGAGACAGGAAACTATTAGGCCTCGAAATCGTGGAAATAACAAGTGATATAATTCAACTCATCCATCAGCGAATTCACACTGCCCAAAGCCGCCAGAAAAGCTATGCAAATACACGGAGACGGGACTTGGAATTTCAAATAGGGGATCATGTGTTCCTAAAGATCTCACCAATAAGAGGGGCTATTCGATTTGGAAAGCGAAGAAAGTTAAACCCCCGTTACATCGGACCATTCAAGATACTAGAAAGGATTGGTCCTGTGGCATATCGCCTAGCACTGCCACCTGAACTGTCCAATGTCCACAATGTGTTTCATGTTTTGATGCTTTGACGGTATCTTCGAGATCCAGAACATGTTGTCAATTATGAGAACTTGGAAGTTCAAGAAGATCTCTCTTATGAAGAACAACCAGTACAAATTCTTGATCGTCGTGATCAGGTTCTCCGAAACAAAACTATACCTCTTGTGAAGGTCTTGTGGAGAAATCATCGTGTCGAAGAAGCAACATGGGAAACTGAAAATCAAACGAAGGCCAAATACTCACACCTCTTCGAAAACCAAGGTACGTCAAGTTTTGGGACAAACTTCTATTTAGGAGGGGACAAATGTAGCACCCCAAATATTTAATTAACACCACATTACTACAAAAAAATATATATAAATAAATAAGAATAAGAATAAGAATAAGAATAAGAATAAAAATAATGATAATAATAATAAAATAAATATATGAAATAATATATCTAATTACATAGCTATACATGCTACAGATGTAATCTAATTATGTGATTAATATATTATGTGGGGCCAAATTAATACAACTATGAAATTATGACAATAGTTGGGCCAAATAGGAAATATAATGAAAGGTGCAAATGAGTTGGAACCATGTGAAATGAGCCATCTGTTAAGCCTACGGAATAGATGAAATGAATCGGCAAGTAGAGTGTTTGATTACGGGTGAGTCACCAATAAGCTCGGGTATAAAAAGTGGGAATTGGAAGCCCACGAAACCAAAAAAAAAATCAGAAGGAGAAGCGGTCAGGAAAGGGCCTCGAAAAGCCAACGTAAATAAGATGGAAATAGTAGGAATTAAAATTAAGGTGAGTTATATTATACCTTGAGTTACCATAATATATTTTACGTATGTTTTGAGTTATCATAATTTACTTTACGCAATTTGTGTTTTATAAATTATATTAATATTTCAATTACGTTAATTATTTTGTGAACTCTGTTTACTTAAATTGAAACTCATGGATATGTTTGTTTAAATTTTAGAAATTATTTGACAATGATTTTATAAGCAATTATTTTCTGTAAGTATCACCATAGGAGTCCCATGCCTTGGGAGACTTAAATAAACTATTGGCTTCTAATTGGTCACCTTGTGGCCCTCTGTTTGTCATGGATCCATTGACCACTCTTTTGACTCTCACGCCAGTGACCTCTGTTCTATTTTGTTCTGTATCGTGGTTATGGTTATTTATTTACATAATTTATATATTCCAACTTCTGCCACTTTGAATAATTTGTATATTCAAATGAAGTGATGTTAATGTTTTAGCTTAAATAACTATCCATGGTTATTTTGTGTCCCCTATACTTTTAGCATAATATTTTTCACTCTGCTATAAGCTTATAGTTGTTGTCCCTTTCAGATGATAAGATGTAAAGAAGAACTGTAACCTCATGTAGTGGGACCCGCACGAAATTTGATGCTGACCTCTTACACTTTGTTTTCTTTTTCCTTTTGATACCACCTTTGTCACGACCCAACCCTAGGGGCTTAGGGCTGGAATCGCAACTTACTAATTAATTCTAATCTTAACAAATTAAATGGCGCAGGCGAAAGCAGAATGGAAGTAAGAAATAATTAAACAAAAAATTAACTTTATTAATCATTCTATTGTTAAGAAAATACATTTGTAGGGCCTTTATTATTTTATTATGTGGTGACAGAATTTTAGAAAAAAGAAAAAGAAAACAAAAAAACAAAATGTAACAAGTCGGCATCAAATTCCGTGCGGGTCCCACTATACGAGGTTACAGTTCTTCTTTACATCTCGTCACTTGAAAGGGGTAATAGTTATAAGCACACAGTAGAGTGAGAAATATTATGCCAAGAGTATAGGGGACACAAAATAACCATTGATAGTTATTTAAACTAAAATATTAACATAACTTAGTTTGAATAAAAAATTATTTAAGTAACAGAAACTGAAAAACAGAAACTATATAAATAAATAACCATAACCACGGTACAAAACAGAACAGAACAGAAGTCACTGGAGTGACAGTCAGAACAGAGGTCAATTGATCCATGACAAACAGAATGCCACAAGGTGACCAATCAGAAGCCAATGGTTTATTTAAGTCCCCCAAGACATGAGACTCCTGCGGTGGTACTTACCGAAATTAATTGTTTACAAAATCATTGTCAAATAAATATTAAAATTTAAACAAACATATCCATGGGTTTCAATTTAAGCAAATAGAGTTTAGAAAATAATCAACGTAATCGAAATATTAATATAATTTATAAAACACAAATTGTGTAAAATAAATTATCGTAACTTAAAACATACGTAAAATTTATTATGATGACTCAAGGTATAATATAACTCACATTAATATTGACCATTAGCATTTTCTTACTATTTTTTTTTTTTTAATGCTGCTTTCTGAGGCTCCTTTTTTCCTCTCTTTTTTTTTTTTTTTTCTTTTGTTTTCATTGGCTACTTGTGACTGCCTTTTATATTCACAAGGCCTGGGTGATGACTCATCCTACATTTATGTCCCTAAACTGATGAATCATCTCTGCCTAGTCCTAGACAGCACAAATGCTTAGGTTTCACTCGTCCAGAAAATTGCATACGTTTCTTTCAATTCCTCATAGCCCCTAACTTTCCTCCAATTTAATTGTTGTGTTAACTTGGCCTCCAAGTAAATATATTCATCTTATTTTTGATAACCCAATGCCAAATTAAATTACATCTTTAGCATGTATAGCTATGTAATTAGATTTATTATTTCATATATTTATTATTATTATTATTATTATTTATTTATTTTGTAGTAACGTGGTGTTGATTAAATATTTGGGGTGTCACATTTCTGCCCTCCTAAATAGAAGTTTATCCCCAAACTTAACGTACATTGGTTTTCGAAAAGGTATGGGTATTTGGCTCACATTTGACTTTTAGTTTCCCATGTCGCTTCTTCGACTCGATGATTCCTCCATAAGACCTTCACAAGGGGTATAGTCCTGTTTCGGAGAACCTAATCACGACGATCGAGAATCTGCACTAGTTGTTCTTCATAAGAGAGATCTTCTTGAACTTCCAAGTTCTCGTAATTGACAAACATGTTCTGGATCTCGGAGATATCGTCGAAGCATCAAAACATGAAACACATTGTGGACCTTGGACAGTTCAGGTAGCAGTGTAAAGCGACATGCCACATGACCAATCCTTTCCAGTATCTCGAATGGCCCGATGTAACGTGGGTTTAACTTCCCTCGCTTTCCAAATCGGATAACCCCTCATGTTGGTGAAATCTTTAGGAACACATAATCCCTTATTTGAAATACCAAGTCCCGTCTCCGTGTATCTGCATAGCTTTTCTGGTGACTCTGGGCAGTGCGGATTCGCTATTGAATGAGTTGAATTTTATCACTCATTATTTGCACAATTTCAGGGCTTATTAACCTCCTGTCTCCAACTTCTGCCCAACACAGAGGTGATCGATACCTCCATCCATACAATGCTTCGTACGGTGCCATTCCAATGCTTGCTTGGTAACTGTTGTTATAGGCGAATTTCACTAAAGGTAGGTGCTCATCCCAATAACCTTTGAAGTCTAGCACATACACACGTAACATATCTTCCAAAGTCTGGATTGTTCTTTCGGATTGTCCATCAATTTTCGGGTGATAAGTAGTGCTAAACTTCAATGTGGTTCCCAAGGCCTCTTGCAATTTGTTCCAGAAGTGAGACACGAAACAGGGGTATAGTTAAACACGATTAAAACTAGGGCAGCATGCAATCGAATGATTTCCTTGATGTATAAAGTGGCGAACTTATTAAGGGAATACATGATTTTGATTGGTAGAAAATGTGTCAACTTCGTCAATCAGTCTAATATAACCCATATTACATCATTCTTTGAGACTGATTGAGGCAGCCCAATCACGAAGTTCATAATAATGTGTTCCCATTTCCACTCAGGTATAGGGAGTGGTTGCAGCATTCCTACAAGTCTCTGATGTTCTGTTTTAACCTGTTGACAATGCAGCATTTGGAGACGTGGCTTGCTATGTCTCTTTTCATTTCTGTCCACCAATGTGTTCCTTCAGGTCGTGATATATCTTCATATTGCTAGGGTGGACCACAAACCTCGAGCTATGAGCTTCTACCAATATCTTCTTCTTGAGTTCCGAAATGTTGGGTACGCAATTTTGATTTCGAAATTTTAGCATCCCATTGCTTATAGTGAAGTCAAGACCACATAATAAAATAAGAAAAGCCCCATGGATGCATTTTCGATCATTAACGAAGTAAATTTTCTGTTTAATTATTTTCTTACTTTCATTCTGCCTCCGCCTGTGTCATTTAATTTGTTAAGATTAGAATTAATTAGTATGTTGCAATTCCAGCCTTAGGCCTCTGGGGTTGGGTCGGGACATAAGTGTTTTCCGTACGTGTGTTTCATTGTGTCTCCACTATGTGTTTGTGTAGGTCACGCGCCATAGACTATCTGATCTGTTTATTCTGACTATTCTGCTACTAGAGCTATCTGTGAATAATAACTCTATAAAGCTATGTTTGATTATGAGTACTTTCTGACTGAAATGATATGATTAGTTTTCTGGAACGTTACTTTCTGTATAAATAAATGATTGTCCAATTTTCTAAAATGTATCGTGGCATTCTTAGCATCATGTGATATCTGTCTATCACCTGGTACCAGAGGTTCCATCATAGAACTGGTTAAGCATAACCATTATCTATCTGCATCTACTCTGTATCCGGGTCTATATGACCATCTCATGCAATCATGACCCATCTATCTGTTAGCACTAATGGATGTACCACGTATGATTATGTTTGAGAATCTGATATGAATATGAATATGTTTCTGAACGAAACTTTGGTTTCTGAATCTGTTATGGACACCATTCATTGAACCCTTTACTCTATCATTATTCACTAGGCTCCAGCTCATTGTATTATTATGTATGTAGATGACCAGGCGCATGACCAGGCTTAAGCTATTGTCTGGAGGTTTGTTTTGTCAGCCAACTATTATGCCTCTCAAGGAGGTTCCTGAGTTAAAGCGTGGCCATGCTTTTACGAACAAGTTTCAAGGTTTTATTTTCTTCTGTTTACTTGAACAATTTTTGTAAACTCTATATATAGGGCTAAGTTTCTTTTTGATTGTATCTGTATTGATGACGTAAGACCATCGTGTATATGACGTCACATATATGTATATAAGTTTAAAATTTTATGTCCCATGTATGTCTACACAGCTCTATGGACGTTGTATGTTTATAATTACTTCCACTAGCTCGTTATTATATGTTAATCAGTTTGGAGGCCTTCGGTAATCCCAGGATTACCGGCCGATTACGACGCTGAACCTGTAGGGGTGTGTTTGGGTCGTGACAGGTCCATTCAACTAAAACAATTCAGTTGGTTTCATGCAACCATTTTAATCTAACAAACTCAAATAAGTTAGTCAAAACAAATTGATGTATAACCGCTGAAATGAAATTGTTACTAGACAAAGAAACATCATATACCAAATTAAAAACTATGTTACCCAATCTTTAAAAAATTATGTTATCATGATCAAATAATTCGAGTGGATAAGCTATATTTATATTTAAATTATATCGGATTATCAGGATCAAATTATGTTACCCAATCTTCAAATGATGAGATGAAAGTTGAATAACAACTTGTACGAAACAAGAGATTTTGTCATAGCTTGTACAAGTTTACTGCGTCAAGTAGTGAGAGTAAGTGAACCAAACCTTCTGCCCTTGTTTCAGGCCTAGTTGCAAAGCAAGAAGTGCTCATGTCGTTTGATGCTCTCTTGAAGCGACTCTTTTTTCCATCTGCAAATATAAGAATTTTGCTACTTGTTAACAAAACTTCAAGAAAGAGTAATATGCTCTTTTGCATGTACACAGTGAAGATAAAGAGACCCAAAATAGTTATGCAAAAATCAAGCTTGCCATTTACCTGGGTGCAAAATGGAAAGACTCACCCTAACCATATTTATAGAAGCTTGTCAGTAGATCATAATATTTGTTAACCTAAAATCAAAGAGATAGGTAACATAGATCAACTACCTTTATTTTTAGCAGGTCAATTACCATAGTGTATTGATTGAATCTTTGAAATGTCTCAATGGTTTTCAGTATTAGAAAGGAAACATTACGATCTTCAAAACTGACACATATAACTTTCTATCTAATTTTAAATTTGAAGTGTAAGAAATCTATTAGTTTAATTAACGTTTTGTAATACACAACGAAAGGTACAGCTGCTAAAATTTTAAAATACTTAAGTTGAAGGGAACAATTATCTAAAAGGGGAAAATAAATAAAAATAAAGTTTTTAATAGATGAAAAGAAAAAGGACATAGCAAAAGATGGCATTATATCATGAGAAAAATTCTTACCATGTCAGAGTAGTTAGCTTTCCTCTTTTCCTCATCTCCTCCATAAGGAACATGGTACTTCTCATACCTAAATTACTGGAAAGAATTTCTCATCAATAACAATTCAAAACCATCAATATAACCTTGGAAATATTTCAAGCATGTTAACAACATCCTACTACCAGCATGTTAGTTATGCCAAAGGCTTGAGCTATTTGCTAACAGGCCAAACAATGTATATCAAGCTCTTAAACATTCTAGTGTAAATGAACAGTATGACTCTTCGACTTGAATATATTATTATACTTGTACTACCATCTGCTAAGTTTCCTATTGGTGTTTATTCTTTTCAAGTATGAAATGAGATTCAACATGAAAAATAGGGCAATTCTTCACAAAGGAAACTATCAGCACTGTTGTAGATTTTCCAAGGGTGAATAAGAGTTACACTGGAAGGTATCCAGTAATGTTTTAGTTATTATAATTTAGAAGATTTGGGGTTAAATTGTGTCTGGAAAGATACACTGGTGATGCATGTGGCCTAGTGGCATCACCCCCCAACACTTCCATAGGGCTCATCAAAAATACAAAAACAAAGTGATATTAATAATATCAGCAAGTTGAAATTTAAAGTGATACCAACCCTATATTCATAGTCACCAACAGTAATAATGAAGGGAGGGATAAATCAAGCACAAGAAACAAAGAATGCAATTGTTTACCATCTCTCACTACAACACTACAGGAAATTACACTTTCGGCGACTAAAAATGCTAACCAAAAAAAATTTAGTCGCCAAAGGTACACGCATTAGCTACTAAAAATAATTTGGTCAGCAAAGATACAATCTTCAGTTACTAAAATATTTGGTCGGCAAAGATACACTCTTTAGCTACTAAAAAAAGTTTCATGGGTATTTAGTTTCCTTTTGGTGACTAATTAGGTTTTAGGCGGTAAAAAATCTTTTTTGGGCGACTAAAAAATAATTTGGTCACTAATTGTACAATATTTAGCTATTAAAAATTAATTTTGTCGTTATTTATTTCACTTTTGGCTACTAATTGTGTTTTAGTCGTGGAAAATAAGGTTTTTGGCGACTAAACTATTAATTTGGTCCCTAAATGTACAATATTTAGCTACTAAAAATAATTTAGTTGGTATTTATTTCACTTTTACCGACTAAAATTTAGTAGCCAAATGTGACGAAAAGTTTTGGAGGCACAATTGAAAGTATAGCGACCCCGGTCTTTTCCCATTTGATTATTGTATCCGGACTTATGTTCCGTAGATTATATTATCATATTGTTGTTGTTGTTGTCCTTTAATTCTTCAGTTTTGAGTTATAGGATTTGTTGGGCAGGTTGTTTACAGGTTGGTTGGGTTTGAAACCAAGAGTTCATGTTCAGTTTTTGGGTTGGTCGCTCGAGCGAGCTCTTCTTCGCTCGAGCGAGGTCTTTGATTTTGGTCCTTCGCTCGAGCCAGGGTCCCTTCGCTCGAGCGAGCTTCGCGTCCAGTACTTAGACCTGAAAGCAGTGTTTGTGGGCTCGAGCGAGCTTTCTTCGCTCGAGCGAGCTGGTTTGTTATTCGCTCGAGCGAGCATTTCTTCGCTTGAGCGACGCTTTTCTGTGTCTGGTCGCTCGAGCGACCAGGTCTTCGCTCGAGCGAGCCTATCAGGTATAAATACGCAGCAGCGTATTTTAAAACAGTTTTTCAGCCCCTTTTGATTCTAAAACCCTAGTTTCCGAGTTCTCTTCTTCTCTAAACACCTTCTCTCCTAGGTTTGATCTAGTTAGGGTGGGTTTTTGCCCTAGTTGCTTTACAAATAAGATAGAGGGGAGTGAGGGCTTTCATTTAATCTGAGAAATTCGTGTTTTGGAGCACTTTGAAGTTTGGGCATCATCTTCTTCTTCTTCTTTCTGAGTTATATATTCGAGGTAGGGATTTCCTACTCCATTTATACGCTTTAATCCTAAGTGTTGGTATTTTGGTATGTGGGGGTAGTTTGGTAATTTTGGTATGTGGGGGTAGTTTGGTAATTTTGGAAGAAACCTTAGGGTTTTGGTTTAGATTAATTTGTATGATTAATTTAAAGGAACAATGTGGAATTTGGTTTAATTCATGGAATTGGGTAGTTTAAATACTTACCTTTGGGAATGTTAAATTTACATTCATTGA